>CAMXCT020002090.1:76743-94243 GCA_947184155.2 Cladocopium goreaui
GTGTGGCATTCTAAGTGTTACAAATGCAGCCAGGAGGGGCAAAAATCGTCAAGGAAAGCAAAATTCATGTGGAAATCAGCAAAAATCATAAAACACATGCCCCCAAAACCCTTGGACGCATTCTATGTGTAACATTTTTGGCAGCATTCTAAGTGTAAAACCGTCTGGTTGAAAGGAAAGGGGAAAGGAAAGGAGAAAGGAAAGGAGAAAGGAAAGGAGAAAGGAAAGGAGAAAGGAAAGGAGAAAGAAAAGGAGAAAAGAAAGGAGAAAGGAAAGGAGAAAGGAAAGGAGAAAGGAAAGGAGAAAGGAAAGGAGAAAGGAAAGGAGAAAGGAAAGGAGAAAGGAAAGGAGAAAAGAAAGGAAAAAGGAAAGGAAAAAGGAAAGGAAAAAGGAAAGGAAAAAGGAAAGGAAAAAGGAAAGGAAAAAGGAAAGGGGAAAGGAAAGGAGAAAGGAAAGGAGAAAGGAAAGGAGAAAGGAAAGGAGAAAGGAAAGGGAAAAGGAAAGGAAAAAGGAAAGGAAAAAGGAAAGGAAAAAGGAAAGGAAAAAGGAAAGGAAAAAGGAAAGGAAAAAGGAAAGGAAAAAGGGAAGGAAAAAGGAAAGGAAAAAGGAAAGGACAAAGGAAAGGAAAGAGGAAAGGATTGGTGTGGCATTCTAAGTGTTACAAATGCAGCCGGGAGGGACAAAAATCGTCAAGGAAAGCATAATTCATGTGGAAATCAGCATAAAACACGTGCCCCCAAAACCCTTGGACGCATTCTATGCGTAACATTTTTGGCAGGAGAAAGGAAAGGAGAAAGGAAAGGAGAAAGGAAAGGAGAAAGGAAAGGAGAAAGGAAAGGAGAAAGGAAAGGAGAAAGGGAAGGAGAAAGGAAAGGAGAAAGGAAAGGAGAACGGAAAGGAGAAAGGAAAGGAGAAAGGAAAGGAGAAAGGAAAGGAGAAAGGAAAGGAGAAAGGAAAGGAGAAAGGGAAGGAGAAAGGAAAGGAGAAAGGGAAGGAGAAAGGAAAGGAGAAAGGAAAGGAGAAAGGAAAGGAGAAAGGAAAGGAGAAAGGAAAGGAGAAAGGAAAGGAGAAAGGAAAGGAGAAAGGAACGGAAAAAGGAAAGGAAAAAGGAACGGAAAAAGGACAGGAAAAAGGAAAGGAAAAAGGAAAGGAAAAAGGAAAGGAAAAAGGAAAGGACAAAGGAAAGGAAAAAGGGAAGGAAAGAGGAAAGGTTTGGTGTGGCATTCTAAGTGTTACAAATGCAGCAGGGAGGGACAAAAATCGTCAAGGAAAGCATAATTCACGTGGAAGTCAGCAAAAATCATAAAACACATGCCCCCAAAACCCTTGGATTCATTCTTTGTGTAACCTTTTTTTGTAGCATTCTAAGTGTTAATCCGTGTGGTTAATTTTCCAAAACGTCATTCTAAGTTTCAGTTCGCTACTATATATATATATATATACATACATATATATATAATATATGTATATACGTATCATGTGTATAATATATATATATATATATACGTTAAAAAAACATATCCCACTATCTCGTCATCATGGATGGTTTGTTTTCCCCAGTTCAAGCTTATTTTCGAAGGTCGGTGCGAATTCCCAACGCTTGGTGCCATGAAAGATGGGGAACTACTGGAAAATCTTTTGCTATAGCTGGATATAGACTACCCTGTTACCCTCTGGTAAACATACAAAAAACGATGGAAAATCACTATTTTTAATGGGTAAATCCAAGTATTATACAATGTCAGGCCCGTTTACGATAGCGTTCAGTTGGTGCACATAGCTTCAATTTCACGATGATTTGTGATACCAAAAAACCATAGTATGAATTTGGGTTGTATAAACCAACAAACATAACTGGGGGCCCAACATTGTACCTAGTTAATTCAAAATGCCAAGTATCTTCAATGGGAATTCCAGGATCCTAAAATGGAGGTACTGTACCATATAAGACCGTATTTTGGGGGGTATATCCCCTGAAATTTAGCCCTTACATAGACCAAAAATATATGGTAGGTACCTCCAATCAATCGGTTCCTGAAATGGCCGTTGATGCTTGGCCATTTATCAGTTATAAGTACTTATAACCCCATTTATAGAATGTATAATCCCATTTATAACCAATTATAACTGGTAAATGGCCATAACTGCAAGTATCTTCGCTTGGCCATGATTGTTTCAGACACCTTTTTAGATCAGAGAAAGACCATGGATTCCCACCGGTGGGACTCATGTCATGAGGCCAAAAATGTCGGGCACCCCAGTCACTTTTGTTGGTTTATTCTTTATAAACTCCTCTGACTATGGTTACAACCTGTGTAAACCCTAGTTAACGTAGTGACTTCAATCAACTTAGCCAACAAAATTAGGTCTCAAATTGTTTAGTTGGTTATACACTACGATATACCCCGTATCGTATCCCTAAAGCGTTAAAGTTTGGCCCCCCCCCTTCGGTATCCTCAGTAGTGCCATGTCTCTTCCCGAGGATTTGTCCGACTCGGACAACGAGAGCGTGGCATCAACACCTCTGATGAAGACGAGCACTGTGAAGAAGGAGGTGGCTGCGCCAGAGGTGCCTTTGGGGGCAGTTTCGCCTCACCCATTGGTGAAATCAATGGTGAAATCTTGAAATCCTCTTAGGTCAGCAAAAATTCAACACTTCTATTTTTTTTTTTGTATCATCATGTATCCATATTTCTAATTGGTTGCATTTATATCTTATATCCTACAATGTGGCCCCCCCAGTTATAAGTTGGTTTATAAGCCCCAGAAACTATATGTATAAGTACCATAAACCATAGTTATTGGAGTTATAAAAACCAGCTTAGTTATCTTGGGGGCCTCACATTGTAGCATACACATCAAAAAGAATCCTTAAACGATATTGGAAATGTAAATCATCCCTAAAACACCTTTTGCCAATATGTATATATATATACCAATATCAATATTTTGTCACATCGATATAACCCAAATGTAAACTTGTTGGTGGTTTCAACCCCTCTGAAAAATATGAGTTCGTCAGTTGGGCTTATTATTCCCAGCATATGGAAAGGCATAAAATTCATGTTCCAAACCACCAATCAGTAAATCATGAATATTTAACCCTCTGTTTATTTAACATAGCCATGGTATAGATTGCCCATTTATAGATGGTTTACCTATTAAAAATGGTGGATCTTTCCATGGCGAACTGTTTAAAAACCAGATGGGCCATAAATTACCAGAGGGTAATGGGGCTTATAAACCAACAAACATAACTGTGGGGCACCACATTGTATTGAAAAAAATAATCATATATCGGGCAGACGGGCCACCAACGTGTGTCGAAAAAAGAGGCACTTGTGGTGGAGACCGAGCCCAATGAGCCTGCGGAAGAACCATCACCATGTGGCTCGGTTTTGCGCCGAGTGACGCGAACCTGGGGTCCAAAAAAATCTGAACTATGGGGAATTTTGCATGGGGATATGATGATATAGTGTGGATAGATGATATAATAGATGATACTTGGTGGCTCATCCCACTTAGCAAGTGGGTTATAGCCCCAGTTATAAATGGGATAAGTAGGGTTAATCCACTTATAATTGGGGTTATAACCCACTTACTAAGTGGGATGAGCCACCAAGTATAGTAGATGATAATAATGAATATATCATGATATATGAGGATATATGAGGATGATAGATGATGAACTCATGGTACAATGTGGATAGATGATATAATATAACATATGGGGATATGATAGGGATATTATGAGGATGTAATGGGATATTATAAGAAATTAACCAGCTTCATAACTAAATGTGTGAGCGAAGTGTTTTGAAACCACTTGGTTAACTAGGGTTTATCTGGTTGGTGGTTTGGAACATTTTTTATTTTTCCTAATATTGGGAATAATCATCCCAATTGACTTTCATATTTTTCAGAGGGGTAGGTATACCACCAACCAGTTATAGTAGTTATCACTATAGTCAATAGAGTTTATAAGGCAACAAACAGAACTGGGAGGTCCACCCTGGATGATGGGAATTCTCTCATTTTGTTTTGCCATAAATGGTGACGTTCATTTAACTATATGTATATACATATATATATATATATATATATATGTACATATATATATACATGTATACACCAGCTCAAAGAAATAGTGCAGGATATCCATTTTTTCAAGTTGGCCATGATTGGGGGGAGCAAAATGAGCTTACTAACTGCTTTGGTGATTTCTTCTAATCCGGGCATTATGACAGTTGTCATTCATGAAATGATCCTAGGGGACTTACTAACTAGGCCTACTTGGTGGCTCATCCCACTTAGTAAGTGGGTTATAACCACAATTATAAGTGGATTAACCCTACTTATCCCATTTATAACTGGGGTTATAACCCACTTACTAAGTGGGATGAACCACCAAGTATTAGCCACTTTCTCTCCAAGAAATGAACATAGAACCTGCCAGTTGAGAGGGTTGGAAGAGTAGTTTCCAGTAAAAATCAGTGATGTTCAGGGTCGAACTGTTAATTTACCAGAGCGTACCCTCCACTAAACTAACATAGCCATTGAAAACGGCCTTTAGAAATAGTTGATATACCTACAATGTTGGGCCCCACAGTTATAAGTTGGTTTATACAACCCATTAATTATGGTTATAGGTATCATACATTATAGTGAAATTGAAGTTATGTGCACCAACTGAACGCTATCGTACACGGGGGCCCGACGGGCCCGACATTGTACTACCCTCTGGTTATGACTAACATAGCCATGGCATAGATGGCCCAAATCGAAATAGAGGATTTTCCCAGCGATCGAAACCTCCATTTATGGTTGGGATTTTCCATGGCTATGTTAGTCATAACCAGAGGGTATTGGGATGATCCTCCAAGTCGCTGCTGCCATTTCCTCACGTTTTCCAGGTGCCACCGACACCAAGAGCCTGGCGACTTTGAAAGATCTGGAGGCCCTAAAGGGCCTCCCATGGGCATGGGAGATGGCGAACAAAAATCCTTGGAGAATGTGGATTTACCCAAAAAAACATGCAGAACATGTGGATTTAACTGGGGAAAATGGTAATTTGACTGGAAAAAACTGGTGATAGAACTGAACGGAAGTTTCACCAATAATATCTTGTCGGAAAACTGAAGAAAAGTTTCACCAATATGACCATTATATCCATTATAGAATTGGGGAAAATATATGACGACATACCATTGGAAAATTGGGGGAAAGGGTAGCCTATTTTCAGACAAACCCTGGAAAATTTTGGGATGGGTTTGTTGTTGAGGGTGGATTCTTGGGTTAAAACCACGCACATGGAAAGGCTTGAAACACTCTAAAAAAGATTGCATGAACACTCAAAAAATGGGGGTCTGAAGATGCGGGACACATTTGAAACTGAGGCATTTTATCAGCAATTATGAAAATAGAGGCAGGTAAGCCAAAACAGGCCTCAAAAACCAGTTCTTTTGGAGTTAAGTCGACGTACAGCAAGAAGAAATACTTAACGAAGTTGAAGATCACCCCGGAGCAGAGAAGAAACGCTGAAGACTACAGAAGATTTATGAGTTCACAGCCCACGGAATGACCCCGTGCCGCAAGGAGCAGTGCATGTACATAATTCACGCAAAGCCCCACATTACCATGTTCAGGCACGCACAGATATCATATACCCTCTGGTGAACTAACATAGCAATGGAAAATCACCATTTTTTATGGGAAAATCCACTATAAATGGCCATTTTCAATTGCTATGTTAGTTCACCAGAGGGTACTGCTGGTAATCTCTACTACATCCCCATGATATGTGATGTTTCCCTGTGAAATCCCCATATTGTGACCATTAAATCAACATCAATCCCTACTAAAAATCACCACTATCTGATCATCTTTCCCTGTTCTTGGTTGATTCCTTGTGACAAGACCGCTCCCCGGTACACTTATGGTTCTTGGTTTATTCCACTATATACCCCAGTAAACTCTAGTGAAGCCATTTTTTCAGTTTATTTCATGCAACTTAACAATCATGGGCACCATGTTCTAACCAAATAGAAATACAATGTTTTCCAACTTCGCTACAAGGCGTTGCCCCATTGCTAAATTAGTTCATAAGTAGCTAACAACCGTAGATTTATGATAGATACATGATATATCTATTGTCAACGGAGTTATAAAACCAACAAACATAACATAACCTAACCTAACCTAACCTAAATCAAACCTAACCAAACCAAACCCAACCAAACCTAAGCATGAGATATATAGATATATTATTATATTATATCTATGGTTTATAAAACCAACAAACATAACTGGTGCACCACCGAAGGCACACGTTGCCAGGCAGAGCCTGCGAGCGCCTTCGGCACCGAACGGACCTTGTCCACCGGGGAGATTAGTTCCTTGGTGGAAGGCAACACAAAACATGGGAAACGTGGGAATACAATGGTCATATGATGATCATACTGGTGATATCTTGGGGATACATTACATTAATATAAGTTTGGCTCAGACACCTACCAGGGGTTTTTGCCGTTATCAGCAGAGTTTGAGGGTGGATTTCACGCAATGGAACTGAAATCTTGTCTGGATTACAGCAAAGGTGGTTCATTCAATATGGTGGTTGACTGGAAAGAATCAATTGGATTCAATTGGGTTTGTCTGAAAATATGGTATATTCCCAATTATAGCCATTTAATAGGGATAATGATCATTAACCATTGGGTTTAGGGGTACACTATTTTCAGACACACCCAATTGGTGGCTATCATTTTGGAGTTGAAATTCCCTTTGATGTGAAGATCGCCTTTCGACATGAGGGTGTGCTCGAAGGTGAAAGGATGAGCCTGTACAATGTGAGATGGGCTGGCCAAAATATGGGTGATGCTTGGGAGGTGAACCTGGACCCCAAATTCTCCCCCATGTTTCATAAGCCTGTTGACATTTCCGATTTCAAGTGTGCTCACGATGTCTGCTGTGGTCTTGGTGGATTTTCGTCTGCCTTGGACTTCGTTGGATCGCGTGCCATCTCTGGATTTGATTTGCCACATTTGGCCATTTCCGGTTTTTCCTTGAACCATTCTGTTCCCACATTTTGTGAAGACATCGGCAGTTCCAGTTTGGTCTTCAAGCTACATGGTTTGCAAAGTGCTCAGAAGTGCCAGCCGATGCTAACAGCGGGTTTCCCCTGTCAGCCGTTTTCTCCACAAGGACAACAGCTGCGAAGTTTGGATGCTCGTAGTGACACTTTGCGTTCACTTCTGCGTTGTGCTTTCTGGTTGGAAAGCTCTGGCCTCTTGCTGGAATGCGTCGCTGAGGCTCAGCATGATGAATCTACCCAAAAGGCCAAATGCTGCCAGTGTGGAGATCTATTCAGCCTGTGATGCCCATTGAGTTGCCCAGTGTCACTATGCTGAGCTTGAACGAACCAGGATTCGCTGCAGACGAGTCAGGAGTGAGCTTAGCAGCAGTGAACTGCTCAGTGATGAAGGGTGGAGACGCTCTGTTCTTCGATGGAGTGAGTGGAAGCGAGTTTACGGCGCGGGGCCCGAGGCTTGTGAATCGCCGTGGAATCGGAGTTGGAGCAGGAGTCTTGTTGGGGACGAACTTGCCCATACCCGATATTGTAGGTGCAGCATTTGCATATATATATATATACACACTACTTGAATCATATTAACATATATATATATATTATGTTTATATATATATATATATTTAAACACATGTGTTAATATGATTCAATATGTGCGAGTTCACCTGTCAAAATGGTGATATCATGGGGATGGAAGAAATCCTGCAGAAGTTGGTAACTAGTGGGAAGTATGAAACACTGTAGATAATGGGATCGTAGTAGGATAAACTGTACGTATATAATATATAATTACCAAACTGGTGCAAGATTTCTCCCATCCACAGTATCATGAGAATATAGTGTTCATATGTGCCAATTAGCTGTTTTTGCTTCTTAAACTTCATGACCAACAGGAAAAGTGGAGGATGATGATGTAATGGCGATATAGTGGTGATACAACCAACCTGTTAAGATTTTGTGTTTGAATGATACATTGACATTGAACAAGATTGGTTGAACCCACAGAATACGGGAAAATAATGGGGAAAATTACTTCACTTCGAATGATCCCCACCATGACATTTATACATTTTCTTACTGGCAAAACTTCTGGCATTTTGACTATCTGACATATCTACTGGCATTCTATCTGGCATTCTATCTGGCATATCTTCTGGCATATGTTCTGGCATATCTTCTGGCATATCTTCTGGCATATGTTCTGGCATATCTTCTGGCATATCTTCTGGCATTCTATCTGGCATTCTATCTGACATATCTTCTGGCATTCTATCTGGCATATCTTTTGGCATTCTATCTGACATATCTTCTGGCATTCTATCTGACATTCCATCTGGCATATCTTCTGGCATTCTAACTGGCCGTTGAGGTCCGGCAGTGCCCACTGCGATCTAGAAGTCGCGGTTGAGGTCCGGCAGTGCCCACTGCGATCTGGAAGTCGCGGTTGAGGTCCGGCAGTGCCCAGCGACCTGGAAGTCGCGGTTGAGGTCCGGCAGTGCCCACTGGGCCGGCTGTGCCCACTGGGATCTGGAGCTCGCGGTGGAGGTCCGGCTGTGCCCACTGGGATCTGGACTGCGAGGAGGAGGCGGAGGAGGAGAACAGCTCTGATAAAACCTAGCAACCCTCACCTGGCAGGTGGGGAAAAAAACTGTAGGAAAATGACAGAAACATGATGTACCATCAAACATGGGGATTTCACTAGGAAAAATGGTGATTTTTCATGGGAACCAACAGAAGCAGGGGGAAAAGTGGATTAAGCATCAACCTGGTGCAACAATAATGGGGGTAGAATGATATAGAATGGATTTAGGGGTAAGCAACATCTTGGGGTATGCAAAAACTATTACTTCTGGAAACTATGTGAAAATGACCCGGGGATCTAAGCAAACAAATGGGGGTTGAACTAACCAGTTTCTTTCATTTTTACGAACAAAATTATGCCAAAATACTCATACTGGATATGTGACCTACTTTGTTTTGGACTGTCAGAAATAGGTCTGAAAACTGTATATACCCCCAAACTTGAAGTTTTAATAGGCAAAATTATGATGAACCAGTGGCCTTTGTGGTACCTTATTTTCAGACAAACCCATGTGGAAAACATGAAAAAACATGCATTTTTTGAATACATACACTGTTGTATTTCATGGTGTATTAGCCACTTACTGTTACTTGGTATCTTTGTTGGTGTATATCATCCCAATTATATATCAATCTGATATGTATATATTTATATAATATTGATTTTATACATATACTTTTGTATATGTATGTTATCCCCAGATACGATCCCATTGTTTTTTTCTGCCGGAAATATACTGTATGTGTATACATATGTATATATATATATATATATTCATATCTTGGGATATACACAAGCAATGTATACATAATGAGAAATAATGATACATCAAAATATCATTATCATATTCCTATTATAAACTAATAATGTCCGGTTGATATCAATATATCATTCATATCATATATACATCAATTAAGGATATTTGAACCCATTGATATCAATTCACATATATAATATAATATTACGTATTCCCATTATACTATAGCATTCCATATGTACATCAATTATGTATATATTATCAACCCATTAACTTATATATATAATATCTATTGATTTAAATTTGTATATATATATATATATATACAATGTGCCCCCCCAGTTATAAGTTTGTTTATAAGCCCCAGTAACTATAGTTATAAGTACCATAAACCATAGTTATTGGAGTTATGTGCACCAACTGAACGCTATCGAACGGGATTATTAAAATTTACCCAGATATATATATATATATATATTATGCCATGATTTTCTTCATCACTCCGAATCCCATGATTTAGTGCAACTCAGGCTCTGCCTCCTCGGAACCCGAGGGTGAAATGTCCGTGACTGCAACGGGCGGCCCTGTCTATGACCTCGCGCCGGGATGCCCAACGAAGCAACGGGCGCGGCTTCGGCACGGAGCAGTGGCTGCTACCCTTAGACACCCCGGTTGTTTCATGATAGGTAGTTTATGGTGATATTACCATCACTTTTAGGGTTCTAACCATTAAACATGTGGGGATATGTATATATATATACTTATACATGTATATAATTGATAGATAATGATTGGTTGATGATTAGTTCGGGGATTATACTAGCCAACTATGAGATTATCACAATCCATTAGGGAAACCCCGGAAACCCTATAAATCAACCGGCATAAAGGGAGGACAGAGAGTTTTATACAGTGCTCATCTCGTTTGTTGGAATCATTTACAATATGGGGCCCCATGGCTATGTTTGTTGGTTTATAAACCCAATTAAGTAATTATAGTTTTATCCACCATAAGCCAAGTTATAAACCAACTTAGCTATCTAGCAGGCCCCACATTGTAGATTTAATTCCCGTTGGGCATCGTCAGAACTATACTCATTATTATGAAGAGTTGTGTCATGTGACTGGGTCGCGTAAGCAAAACTTAGGCCCCTAGGGTTTCGAAAGGTGGAGCAAACCACTTTGGCAAAATACATAAGTTTTCTGGTGTGAGCATTATCATGCTTGACTGGATCAGGACATTGTGACTTCCTTTTTTTCCTGACGTGATTACAGGGTGGTGCCCGAGTTAGTTTGCTAAGTTGGTTTATAAGTCCAATAACTATGGTTTATAGGTGATATATCTATACTTATATAATGGGATTATAACCCATTTATAATTGGGGGGGGCACCACCTTGTACAACCCTTCCTCAATCAGAATGTGGTGGCAGACACTTCTTTTGGGAACCCCAGCACTTGAATTGTAGGGGGAGTTTCGAGCACAATGATTGTGTTTGTTTAAATTGTGTTAAACTAACATAACTATGGAAAATCACAATTTTTCATTGGTAAATCCACTATTTCTATGGTCATTTTCAATAGCTATGTAACAAATTACCAGAGGGTAAATTGTATTAAATTCCCAAAACATATTGCCATGGAGGGAGGTCTCCTAAGGATTTGGGCTACCCTAAACCCCAAATCCTCCACTTTAAGAGGATTTTCCATGATTTTCCAACCATTTTGGGATACCACCATTTTGAGAAACACAATGTTTTTTAATTTGGCTGAATCATGTTAAACACTGAAAAACAGCTCTGTTTTGACTGGTGAAATCATGGTTTTTTTCGTTGGTGAAGCCCTTTTTTTTGTGTTGATTCCCTAGTTGGATAGGCCATGCGGACTTGCGACTTGTTGGTTTACCCAAACATCCCGTCACATTCATATGAGAATGGTTGGTTAAATCACCATGTATCAGATTATCTACCATTCAACAATTGGTTTACCATATGATATCTTGTAGTATAATATACCATAATACACTGATTCCCATAATACACTGATTCGATCACCACTAAATCATTTTTGTTTCCTAGAAAAAAACACCATTTTGGATCGTGAGCCACCATCTTTGTTTCCCTAATTTTGTTGTTGGCTAAATAACTATGGGTAAAAAGTAAAAATGGACCGCAGATTTAAGTCTAGGCTTCATATTAACCATCCAATTGCTGGGGTACCCAATTTTGACTCATACAGGATGGTGCTCCCCAGTTATAAGTTGGTTTATAAACCCCATGAATACTATAGCTGTATCTACCATAAACCATAGAATTCCGCCACTTATAAGGCAACTGAACTCTATCGACTGGTTTATGTAGTTATATAATTGGTTTAGCTATTTAATATTATCCATCTTTAACCATCCATCCACAATTACATTAACCATTCATACCATCTAAATCCCCAACTTAGATCACCCTTGAAGCCGTAACGCCACGTTCTCGCCATACGCAAAAAAAAACAGGTTCCTCCTGAAGTGCCGAATGCCCACAGAAGCTCCAGCCATGTGGCGGCTTGGCAGTTGGAAGATACAGTTCTGGTCAATCCCCAGTTGGTGTATAAGTAGGGTAACTACGATTTATAGATATTATAGATAGTAGATATAACTATAGTTAATGTGTTTCATGAATTTACTTGTAACTTGGGGGGCCACATTGTAGGTATGTTTGTTTATAAAGCCCATAAACTACTTCGACACAGCCGAATCATCCGCCACCATAAACTTTTGAACCCTAGTTATATAACCCACTTGTAAAACCAACTCAGCTTTCTGGTCTGGATGTTGAGTCAATTGCAAATCAACAAAGTCTGTATACAGAACCAATAAGTTCTGCATTTATGGCCATTTATCAGTTATAAGTACTTATAACCGTTATAACCCCATTTATAGAATGTATAGTCCCATTGAAATAACCAGTTATAACTGGTTTCTATGGCCATAAGTTCTGGATCCTTAAGCAACAACAGTTGTCTTTGGACATTTTTCAACCACAGCTCACTGTCATTTGGAGGGTCCCTGGAGTCCCTGGCTCAATCGTTGGATCCTACAATGTGGCCTCCCCCAGTGATGTGAATGTTGGTTTATTTGGTTTAGATTCGCCCCAGTAACTATAGTTATAAGATGTTATAAGTACCATAAACCATAGTGAAATTGGAGTGATTAGTGCACCAACTTAGCTATCGAACGGGGGCCTCACATTGTAGGGATATTAATGGTGATTTAATGGTGATTAACCCTCTGGTAATGGAAAAACATCATGGCTGATTGGTGGTGACTGGAACCGTTTGGAATTTTGAATGACTTTCCCATGATATTGGGAATAATATGATCCCATTTGACGAATTCCATCATTTTTAAGAGGGGTAGGGCTCAACCACCAACCAGTAGTATATAGCATGAGATCAAAGATTTGAGAGGAGCGCCTGTGGGAAGTATTGTCACGGACCCAAAAATCCGGATTCCGATGTCTTGCTATCTTTTGGGAGCCTGGAGACCGATGGGTTGTTTGCTGCATCTGTGGGGATCAAGATGCGAGGCGATGGTCGACAGGATGAAAACAAGGGGGACGTCATTTCAATAGGTTACCATTGCACAACCTTAGCTGTCCATAGTTTTCCTATATATATATAATTATATACATAAATGTATATATATATAATTATATATATAATTATATATATAATTTTATATATACATTTATGTATATATATAATATAATATAATATAATATAATATAAATTAATATAATATAATATAATATTATATAATATAAAATATAATAAAATATTTAATATAATATAATATAATATTTAATATAATATAATATAATATATATATAATATATAATATATAATATAAAAATATATATATATATATATTATGATTATATATATATATCAGGATTTTATATATTACATAATTATGTATATATATTTATATAATTATACATATCTCTTATTCATTATTTGTATATACAGTGAAAATCATGTTGCAGTAAATCATATTAAATGCCCCTGTTTGATAGTTTTTCTACTTTGATTTCCTCCATGACACAATGCGCGCAAATGTTCCAACGAGGTATCGCACCATGGAAGTGGAGGAGAAGATCGAGAAGCCGAAGACGCCTGAGTTGAAGCCAACTCCTTCCAAGGCGGGAAGAGGTTGGATAGAGATTTGACCAATGGTGATTTAATTGGGGATCTAATGGGGATATAACAAGATTTTCCCATGGATTCTCAACTAGTCACTATAGTCACTATCATGAATCATGGCTCCACAGTGTCCCAAAGTTAGCGAAGAGTTTAATATTTTTAGGTTCTGTCAGTACTTGATGGCTCATCCCACTTAGTAAGTGGGTTATAACCCCAGTTATAAATGGGATAAGTAGGGTTAATCCACTTATAACTGGGGTTATAACCCACTTACTAAGTGGGATGAGCCATCAAGTAGGGCTTGTGGATCCTGGATACATGATTCATGCAACAGCTATGGTTGGGCGACAGGGATAGCCTGGTAAGTCCTGGGGATGGAACTGAGTTTAAACCGCAGAATGGACAGTATGATACAGTTATATGGCCCGAAATACCAGTTATAAGATGTTATAAGTACTTATAATATCGTATAACCCCATTTGTAGAATGTATAATCCCATAGAAATAACCAGTTTTAACTAATAGCCATGTCCCTGTACGTCGTATGAGATGGTCCATTTTCCACGCGGCATATCGCCCCTAGCCGCAAAGTGCTCACAAGTTTCACACATGGGAAGGATACCCTCTGGCAATTTAACATATAGCTATTGAACATATCCCATTTCTATAGTTGTCTTTCCGATTCAACATGATGACATTTTCTAGTTCACTATGTTTACCAGAGGCTATCCCCAATCAGACACATTTGTTTTTAAAAACTATGCCCACTGCAAAATCCCGAAGGCGGCAATGGGCACTGATTACACTGTTGTTCGCCGCTTGTCCCCCATCAACGATGGGTTATGTCATGTTATATCTTGTCTGGTAAACGTTTACAGTTTGCGAACTAGAAAATCACCATTTTGAATAGGTAAATGAACATAAATCAACGAACTAAATGGGGTATGTTCAATAGCTACGTGAAATTACCAGAGGGTATCTTGTTGTTTGGGTTGACGTCCTATCTTGATAAATCGTAGTGGCAAAGGTACGCCGGGGTACCCGCAAGATTCCCGTAAAGTTTTCCCCGAACATCGTGGGATATGCTGGATATGTTATCTTTTTTGCTTGGATATCTTCAGATACTTGCTGAGAAGGTACTTAGTTAATCTTAGTTACTTGAGTCCAAAAGTGTTAGTGGTTCGTCCCAAAAGTGAGCTACTTGGTGGCTCATCCCACGGCTCGTAAGTGGGTTAGTTCACCCCAATTATAAGTGGATTAACCCTACAAAAATCCCAAGTAAATCACTGGGGTTATAACCCACTTGCTAAGTTGGATGATTTGGATGAGCCATCAAGTAAGATGTTTCGAAGTTTTTTCTGATGGTTTCCTTCTGTCTTGGGGGATATTCATCCCGCCAGGAGATCCGAAGGAGATCTGCTGGGTGGAAACCGGGGGGCTGGTGGACAGGTGGACATGAGCAACGTGGACAAAGCCGCAGATTTTGGGCCATTGTGCATATTTCATCCAGTTGGTGGTTTGGATCCATAGGGATAGTTATCAAAATATTATATTTATGGATATTTATGGTTTATGGTGAATTCTATAGTTTTTGGTTTATGGTAGATATAAATGACTGGTTGGTGGTGACTGGAACCATGGAATTTTGAATGACTTTCCATATATATTGGGAATAATATGATCCCAACTGACGAACTCATATTTTTTTTCAGAGGGGTAGGTATACCACCAACCAGTCATTGTTCAGTGTACACATGTACATCATCCATTTTTGATGCTGCGATTTTTGACCCATACATAGTTGGTTTATTGGTTTAAAAACCATCATTTGATGAGGTTCCGTACAGAGCAAAAAGGGAAACAGGTGAGTTTTTGCGGGCCCCACATTGGTTTGATCTAAGGGAAGATCACATATATGACATATATGACATATATGACATATGTCCGATGGATCTTACTATGGATCTTACCATGCAAATACATGCAAAGCAGAGGAGACCAGGAGGTTTCCTGTGGTTTGATCCAAATCAAGACAAACCAAGCGGGGCCCCAAAATGAATTCGTACAGGCAATCGACAAAGTCGCTCCTTTTTTTAAGAAATGTCTATATTTAGTTGCGTCGAAGCTTTCCCTGGAAGTCGTGCCTTTTTGGAAAACGCAAGCAAACTCTGGTGATCACAGCGCAACCATGTTTTTAAGTGTTTTTGTGTTTTTTTCTTGCGTTCACCTTGGGTTTAGGTATCTAGTTATGCTTTGGGTATATGTAGTTTTTGTTGCGTTCAGTTTTTTTTGTTGCAGCTGCTTTCTTATCACTGACTTCTGTACGTTCAACTGTATTTAGCTCCGAGGATGGATCGACATGGCTCCGAGGTTTTGGCTCGGTGTTTTTTGAGTGCAGGTAGTTTCCAAAATCTCCCACAGCAAGCATTTTTTGTGAGATATGTATCTGTATGTATTTTTTTACATATTCATATACATATATATATATATATACATATAACCATAGGTATTTTTACATATATATATATGATTATGTATGATGTTTATTTATGTATTCATCCTGTTCACCATTTCCCGACTTGGATCTATTTTCGTTACAGGAAAACCCAATTTAGTTCCATTTTGATGCTGACAAACCATGGTCTTCCGCGTTTTGATTTTTCCCATTTCAAAAAAAATACCTCGAAGCATCCGCTCCAGGAAACCTAAAGCCAAGTTGGAAGTCTCTGAAAACTCTTGGGGAGCACAGCAGAGGCGGGGGGATCGGCTTATATCGGTGGCTAAACTTATCATTTGAGGATTGTTTACCCTCTGGCAACCTAACATAACTATGGAACATCACAATTTTTAATGGGTAAATCCACTATAAATGGCAATTCTCAATAGTTTTTTGTATGTTTACCAGAGGGTATATCGCTCCATTTTTCATGCCAGGGCCATGGCGTAAACCGAGATGGTTTTGTTCGGTTTACCACATCCAAGTTATTCAAAACCCAAGTGGCAAAGGGAGGAAATCTATGATGCACCATTGATTTAGGAAACATAAAGATATGTAGGGGATATAATCAACAATTTCCAATTTGGGTTTCTGTAAAAAATTATTGAATCCCCAAATTGGTTTCCATTTTTTATAGACGAGGAAAATTAGGTCTGAAATAAACACATTTGGTGGTATCCTATTTCAAATACGCCCATACTGGCAAGTCTGATCAAACAATGGTATCTTAGTGGGCAGAACCCATAATATGCGTACAGAAGCAACAAACATGGCCTTAAAGCAGTTGGTTTATATTCACGCGTCCAACAATACGTGTATAACCGGTTCTATATAACAGAATATGTATATATATACATATACGCATACACATAATTATATATATGCATCTTTACACACACACACACATATATATACGTCATATTCCTCAACTTACCTCATTTGTTTAATGGCGAAATCCCAATTGACCGTGGCACCAGGCGCTTGAAGAGTGAGGCCAAAGACTCCAAAGAGCGCCTGGGAACGCCTGAAAACTTTGGGTTTAGTTGGATTTTGTGGTGATTTTATGGTGGTTTAGTGTGATTTTATGGTGGTTAAGTGGTATTTTATGGTCTGGGAGCGCCGCTTTTTGGTGAACATCCGAATATCCCATACGATCATTTCAGCCACCTTTAGTTGGAGCCCCCATAGGTTGAATAGACCCACTGGGCGGAAGTTTGAAATGGACCCATAGATTTTCACATGAAAAAACAAGAGATCAATGGAAGCCAATCTACCCAACATATCCAATAGACCCAATATCAAAACCGGGTTTTTTCTTTGGGGGCATTGAATATGATGGTGGAAAGGGATGTAACGCCAGCTCGAAGATGTGAGATTCTCTTGC
>CAMXCT020002090.1:96743-304243 GCA_947184155.2 Cladocopium goreaui
GATGTTCTAAGTTGCGTAAGAAATCTCATTAACTGTAGTTATATCCCCTTGTACCATGTCCTGATGTCAACTGAGGCAGGTTTCCAGGACCATCAAATCCATCTTGAACAAACTTACCCTGGAGAAGTGCCTTGCGAAAAGTCAAAGAGAAAGGGTTTGGGTTGTCTGAGAAATCTGAGAATGATGGGAAAACCCTTGAAAACCACCAAAATGCAAATGGGATTAGAAGATGGGTAATTGAGTATTTATCACGTATTATCACATGTGTTTTTTTCCAATTTGAACATGAATGGCATTGATTTACTATGATTTTCCCATTGAACACTGCCATTTTACAGGCGTATCCTGATGGTATCAGACCCTTTTGATCAGACGTGGCCCTTTTGGAAAGGGATTCGAAACATGAGGATCTTGTCGCTTGAGGGACTCAAATGACACTCAATTTTCAGTGGGTTTGGAGATGGTTAGAGGTTTCTTCTTCTGCAAACTTCATGGCAACCTAAAGTTCATATTCTATCATATGGGACGGTTTTTCGCAGGTCAATCGTCCTTGGGGACATCCTTTTATATGGAGATGTGAATGATGTTTTCTATGTCTTTCCAGTGCATCCGGGGAAGATGGACAAACTATTATATGTATATATATATATATATATGGAAAAAATCCTAAAATGGTATCCGAAATCATCCAAGTGTCGCATATATTTTAGTCTTGAAACCTATTGAAACCCATGGTGACTTGGGAGTGCCCCATTTCAACGCGATGGGTTTTTGGTCACGCCGAGGTTCGCCAGTCTGTCTCAGCAACTTCTCGAATGCGCCTTGGACAGCCAGGGAAGGGATTCTCCAGAAACTGGTGATAAGAAAACCTGAACAGCCATGGCTATCAGTTATAACTGGTTATTTCAATGGGATTATATATTCTATAAATGGGGTTATAAGTACTTATAACTGGTATTTCAGGCCATAACTGAAACATGTGGATCAAACTAGAGGGTAATAGCTTGGTCGACTCCACTGATATATCTGATATACCTGAGATTTATACTTGTTTATCTGGTTGGTGGTTTGGAACCATGGAATTTTATGACTGCCCACATTGGGAATGTCATCATCCCAAGTGACATTTTTATATTTTTCAGAGGGGTTGAAACCACCAACCAGATAAGAAAACCTGAAACATGTGGATTAAACTGGTGAAAATGATGAGATCGGATATTTCGCCAACAATATATTCGGGTCTATGTACTTGCACATTGGGTCTATGGATGCTTTTACACATGTTCCATCATCACCAAGACAAGCTTGACGCTTTGGCCATTCGGCAAAGTATTTGCTCCCTTGGACCTCCATTTTATGGGTCTAACCCCAACAGTTGGGTCTAACTTATCTGCTTATGTCCCATGTCCATCCATGTCCAACTACCCTCTGGTAAACTAACATAACTATGGAAAATCAACATTTTTAATAGGAAAATCCACTATAAATGGCCATTTTCAATAGCTATGTTAAATTACCAGAGGGTAAGTCGAATTGCAACCCCTCAGCATCCAGTAGCTGTGGATGAGTATTTGCTTTGTCCAGTATTGGTAATTGCTTGGCAGTTTTCCCCGTCCATCCATGTGTGAATCACCCATTTCCCTTCATTTTCTCGTTAGAATGATTTTGGCCGTTGTCCCATTTCATCTAGGTTTTTAGCAGTTTTTTACCCCAAAACCTCCCAGCATTTCCCCATTTTCCAGACATGTACCCCACGTTTTCCGCAGATTTCCCCCATGAAATGCCCAGTGTCCCAGGTGGAATCTTCTCCTCAGAGCACTTGGTGGTTCTCATCCACGAGGCCATTCTGACTGGAGGGGAGGATCCATTCCACAAGATCGTTGGATGAAAATTAAAGACCTGGACCAGAGATTTAAGCTGATTTAAGTTTATGTTTGTTTTTCTTTGGTATGAACATAAGTCTATGTTTATCTATGTTTTAGTATATTAACCAAGTCAATTTAAATTTATGTTTGTTTTCTTTTTAGTATGAACATGTATGAACCATCCAATTATTGGGGAACCCAATGTTGGCCCAAAACATATTTGGGAATTGATAGCAAGAATGGGGAATTTAAGCCACACTGAGATGTATTACGGATCCAATGGGGATATACAGTCAACTTGAGAATCTGGATGAATTATGGGGAATCCCCTATAAATGGAGGCTTTAGTGGAAAAAATCAAACCAAATAAAAATAATGGTGTATCCTCCATTGCCATGTTTGATTACATTGAGGGTACACATCCATTCTATTACTACAGTGTAAATTGACGATTTTATCTAGTTGGATAGCCTATTTATCCAATATTGGGGATGGGTTATAACTATTGGTACAAGCGTATAGCTCATCTTATGTATACATATATATATACATATGTATAACATATTTGGATTATCCCGTTTTTGGTGCTAAAAAAAATAAAAATCCTTATCTGTTGATAACTATATATTGTAAACATATGTGTTGTATTAGGCTGGTTATCTAATGGATTGGCTGGTTATCTATTGGTGTAACACATGCAAGAACCCATTCAATACCTATTGTGAATGGAATCCATAGGGTGTACAGGATGGGGACCCCAGTTCTCGCTCGCGTTCAGTTGCCCCTTATTTTATTGTGGCTGAATTAACTCTGGTTTATGGTAGATGACATGGTAGATGACATAACGCTCGGATGTTAATGGATGTCATGGTAGATGGCATAACCCCATGGCATAACCACGGTTTATGGTAGCTGACATAAACCCCATTAACTCTGGTTTATGGTACTCATGGGGGCCACATAAGCCAACATTCACGTCACGTTTAGCAATGAAGTTTCAAGAACGTGCAAAGTGTAGAGTTATGGCCATGGCTATGAGTTATAACTGGTTATTTCATTGGGATGAGAAACATTCTATAAATGGGCTTTTGTTAGTACGTATATAACTGGTATAACTATGTATAACTCGGGTCATAACTGTAGCCAGGTTTCAAGCCATAACTGCAACCATTGGGAGATATAACGTACGTCCGTGGGTCAGAACGATTGGAGTTTTTTACGAAAATGAGGGATTTCCCTGTTAAGACGCTTTGTCTTGCTGAAACAAGCCACAAGTTATGACAGTTATGATGTATGCATAAAAAACATATATATTATATATATTATATATATATTCACCATTTTGGGACAAACCCATACCCATATCAATCACATTCAATCACCCCATCACTTGGTTTATCAGATAGCTGCCATCATTTTTATGGTGAACCGATGTGTTTTTCTGGGTAACATGTTCTTCTTTGTGGGACAAATCCAACGTGAGAAACAGCACCGAAACCAGCTTGGCCTGTTGTCTTCGAAAAAATCCGGCAGGTCTTTGAGAAGGCGACCACCCAGCATCATTTCATCGAAGCATGGCTCTTCTTATTGGTGCGTTTTACGCAGGGAATGGGGGAATGATCCCAGTCATCACTATATAGTAATGTCATCATCCCAGCAACCTCCAGCAACCCATCCATTCCCTACGTTTAGCACCAGTAAGTCTTGGATGTTTCCGGAAGGTGGTTTGGAACGTGGTTGCGGTCATAATTGGATCAAGTCCATGAAATGAACAGTCCTGGTTGGTGGTTTGGAACATTTGTTTTTTTCCCATTCAGTTGGGAATGTCATAATCCCAACTGACGAACTCCATCATTTTTCAGAGGGGTTAAAACCACCAAACGGAGTCCTATATGGATCTTGCAGCAATCTACAGAGTCAGCCCCCCAGTTGTAAGTTTACAAAGTGTATATCCACGCACTAAACCTCAGTTGGCCAAGTGGTCTTTGCCAACTTACCTACAGGGTGGTGCCCCATAGTTGGCGAAGTTGGTTTATAAGTCCAATAACTATGGTTTATGATACCTATAACTATAGTTAATTGGGTTTATAAAACAACAAACATCACTGGGGGGGCCACTTTGTATCATTTTCTTGGTCCCACTTTTTCAGCGCACTACATGTTTTAGGAGGTTGAAGCCACATACTGGTCTATGTCCTCACATGTCCGTTAGCCAGTGTGACTGATGCAGGGCGGGGGCTCAAAATTGACCTAACACTTGGTTCTGGCCTAAAATGGTCAGTAATCTAAATTGAGAATCTAGTCAAAATATATTCTAGGATTGCCAGTTCATATCATTTCATATCCTCTTGGGTGGATGGGTATACCAGGTATACCTTACTCTATTTTTTTTGCTCCACCTCACCATACTCCAAAACTAATCATGGTTTAGGGTATGATCCTCTTTATACTAGCATCGTAAGATATTGAAATTATATGAAATTATTGTAATATCATAATATTGATAATATCTATATTGTATACAGTTGCCCTGAATACAGTTCTACATGGGATTATACCTCCTCTAACTAAGGTTGTATATCATGACAATCCCATAAAAATAATTCTTGTGCCATCCATTATATCAATGGCCATTTCAGGGACCCAAATTGGAGGTACCTACCATATATAAGGCCTATTTTTCAGGCATATGTAAGTGAATATCACCACAATTCATATGGCCAAACATATGGTACTAACGTACCTCCATGTATTGGATCCTGGGTACTAATCCCACAGATTGGGGGGTTGGGTCATCCCCAAACGCTGAGGACATGTACGCGGATCTCTGCGTGCTGTTGCACGAACACTTCACGGCCAAACCGTTGGATAAGACGTTGACCTTCAAACGTCTGCTACTTTGAGAGAACTTGGAAGGAATTGGGCGACTTGCGGAAAAAAAAGTCTGAAGATCCTTGGGACACTTCAAATATGTTAAAATTCATAGATGGGCCACAGAAAATACATCTTAGGTTTGGGGTAAACATGTATCTAGGATCATGTAGAAACACGGCTGAAGATATTTCTATGATTATGGATGAAGATCAGGCGACATGGGATAATCCTGAAATATTTCCTGACCAGGCATCCTTATCTAATACTGGCAGTACTGGTGTTGTGAGAACTACGATTTACCATTGTTTCCCTACACATTGCACGGTTATATGTTACTTGCATGGAACGTCTATTTTTTTGTTTTGATCCTGTCCGCGAACTGGTCATTTCTGCCCCAATTTAAGTTGAACTTTTGGGGGATGGTCATACTATATTGTCGTGGTTTATACATACCAAGTGGGGTCCCCCAGGTGCTATAAGTTGGTTTAGGACTGCATACTTCTGCCCACGTTTGGGTCTATGGTGGATAAATTTACGGTTGGATGGTTTTCAACTTACAACTTACAACTGGGATGTTTTTAGATTTCAACTTGCGCTTGCATGACCATTGGGATGACATACCCGATTTTTTTGTGTTTAATCATGGTGCAGATTGATGTGTCCCCGAAATTGGGTTCCCCGCAGGTTGAGAAACTCCCAATGGGCAAGCTGGAGTCGAGTCCAGAAATGGGCTGTATATCCCAGAGGCTGTTGAATCGTGGAAAAATGGTAAACTACTAGACTTCCTTTCCAAGTTTTTAGACAAAGCATACCTCATTATGTTGCAGTCACATGAAAACCATAGTGTATACATCTCAATATACATAGTATACACGTTATAAATATTATAGATTCTAGAATTACAGATTCTAGATATATTATATGCTACATACTATTGTCCATGGAATCCCTCATGACTCACCCTGTCGAGGTTGCTGGATGAATGCCAATCCTCCTTCGAGCGTCTCCTTGCGCCGCCTGCCAATCTCGATGAGCTTTCGGCCGAGGAGCGCACTGTCGCGGAAGTGAGCCACCTGGTATCCACGAGCGCTTAACACGCGTTGCGGCGCACCGGTGTTTAAATGATAGCTATTAGTGGTTAGACATGTTTAAAACCATAAGAAAATAAGTGGACATATTTGGAAATATGGGGGAAATCCTCTATGAATGGAGATGATTAATGGAAATTCCCTGAAGAAAAAATGGAGGTTTGTAGCAAAATCGTTTGTAAATGGATGATCATATCAGTTGCTATGCTTGACAGCTACCACTTTGCCCGGCTCGATGTGCCTTTCGTCTGTGATGGAACTTCTTTTCCAATTGGTGAATCACAAACAGAATCCACCCTCGATCCATAAGTTCTGGGTAAATTATAACGACCTCACGTCACGACCTCACTCTGGAATCATGGTTAGTAAGGGACATCATCCCCAAATGGCCTTATTTCAGACTTGTGAAATATTATTTCATGTACCCAGATCCGCTGCTCAGCACTTCCTCGCATCGCTGTCTGGTTGGTGTCTGGTTGAAAAAGATTTTTTGGGATTTCACCATGGTTTTCACCATGAAAAATGGTGATTTCAAACCTCCAAAGTCAAGAATAATCAAAGATATGATCAGGAGTATACAACCAACAGTGTATGATGTAAACAATGACCATTTTGGTGTTTTACGTTTGCAAACATGATCAACAGTAGGGATTCAACTAAAAAAATGTGATGTAATTGGGATAGCAGCCAAGATACAATATTTGGATATATTTGGGTCAATGGTGGACTCTGTTAAGATCTGTTTATTTTGGGGTTCATCAGTGGAATTTCCCAACTTCCCAAACAAGACCCGCCTTGAGGCTACAAGACGCACATGTTGGGCAACATCAAGTTGGTGGGTGGCCTGTTGGCCCGAGGGATGTTGGCTGCCAAGGTGTGATCCGCTCAGAAGCGTTGTGAACACCCAGCTGTTTCAAAAAGTAACTCAGAATTTGGAATGATTGCATTGAATGTGTGAAGTTGAACAAACACACCACGCATAATATATATATAGCGTTTATTATATTATATTGTATTACATTGTGTTACATTATGCTTTATTATGTTATATTATATATTGTATTATATATATATATATCATATATATATATATTATATTATAACATATACATTTTATAGATATTATATGATATAAATATATATATATATAATTCCATACAATATATAAAATATAACATAATATATGTATATATATATATATACACATATTTGAGAAATGGTGCCTGTGTGAACACTCAAGGCTCTGTTTCGAAATCTTTCTGTGCGTTGGAATTCCCCAGCACTATGGTTCACAAAGAAATGTTTCGCACGGCACTCTTTTGCTACCTTTGGGTAGCAGGGATCACCATCTGTCAGCAAGCAAGAATATTTTCCATTTGGGTTTTTCCCCACAAGTGAAAATCAAGTAGCATCGCATGAAGTGCAAGTGAAGATCATGAAAGTGCAAGTGAAGATCATGAAAGTGCAAGTGAAAATCAAGTAGCGTAGCATGAAGTGCAAGTGAAGATCATGAAAGTGCAAGTGAAAATCAAGTAGCGTAGCATGAAGTGCAAGTGAAGATCATATAGCGTAGCGATAGACACGTTTGCTATTATCCCCACCCCACCCCAACTTTCTGAAATGAGCACGACTACACGTGCGGTTTTTTTTTAACCCGGTGGCATAAACTACAACATAATGTAATATAACATAATATAATATGATATGATATAATATGTATATATATATATATTATGCCTTCATATGTATTTATACATATATATATATAATATGTTGGATTCTGATTTGCTGGTATTTGCGGTGATCCTTGCTACAATATTACAAAAAAAATGTCATGTTACATTCTGTAAGAGGCCCGTTTTCGCCGCACAGGTGGGCATTGCCATTTTGGAGGAGCTTTTGTCGAATCCGACACCTGAGGTGTCGAAGGGAAAATCTCGGGAAGCGGCGAAGCAGTAAGCGCGGATCGGGATTGGGAATCTCTGGGAACTAAAACCATATACATGAACAGAAAAAATTGCCCAGAGAACTTAGTATATGTAATTCCATTGAATATTCATATATATATATATTTATTTATTATTTTTTTTTTTGTTGGTTAAATATCTGGCGACATATTGTAGATGGATTATGGATCATTAAATATCCATTATACGTATTGTTTATCCCATTCAAATCCCTGAATCTATAAATCATCAATAACCCAACTGCACCCCAAGTATGATTTTTATCTATTATTCATGATTCATCCCCAGATTCCATTTTATATCCCATTATACCCCCATTGTATCGTATTAAATGCCATTTATATAGTCACCCTTTTTGGGGGATATCCCCAATAATTTTTAAACTTATCCCAATATCTATTAGGTTGCAAGTTTCTAATTACAAAGAAAATCATTATGAAATCCCATGTTCTTTGCATTTAACTAAATACAAATTACTATTATCATTAAAGAGCCCTGGGATACTCCTCAAAGGGCTACTCCTAAAAGTTGCTATCCTTGCAAAAAAAACTGAAAAATAAATTCTCAAAAAATCAAAAACATATCAAAAAACAATTGAAAAAAACAATCCACCCATTTCAAAACGAATTCCAAAAAATAAAAAACGCAAAAACAAACAGTATTCGAAGGAAGTTTAGAAGTCAAGCTTCCGACAATATGGACAGATGAAAAGCAGAGATGGGAAGAGTCAGAGAAGAGAAGAGCAGAAGAGAGAGATCAGATAAAAGAGAGAGTGAGAAAAAGGAAGATGCAGGCGCGCGAAACGGTAGCAAAGTCGCGAAACACTCTGTTTTCCCAATGATTTGTGGCTCCAGAGGGTCGAAAAGAAGGCTCGCTAAAGCGGCAGGTGCGGAGCCATGTGGCCAGATGAGAGATGAAAATTGCACGCCGTTGTGGCGGGAAGCACATTTGGAAGTCCAAATGTACAAAACACACCATGTTCGGACCACTTTTGGAAGTTGAGATGTCCAAAAAGTGTACACCGTAGTGGCGCGAAGCACATTTCCAAGTCAAAATTTACAAAACACTCCAGCTCCGGACCACTTTTGGAAGTTGATATGTTGAAAAAGCGCACGCTGTTGTGGCAAGAAGCACATTTCGAAGTCAACATGTTAAAAACACCACATGCTCCGACCACTTTTCAATTTTCAGATGTGGTTTTGCGTGGCAGGCGCAAGGGATTCTACGCCTTGCCAAAAGTGAGTAAAACATGAGGGTTTCGTAGCAGTGCCAAAAACGATGGCAGGCGTGGGACATTTGAAGAGGATCTGGAAAGATGCATTTCGCGTGGTAGGCGCAGTATAAGAGGCATGTTCATCAGAGATGTTAGGAGGTCAGGGCGCTGATTTCCTGAGAGGGGTTGCATTTTGGAGCATCAGATCTTCAGGTTTGCAAAGATAATTTTGCGTGACAGGTGCAGCACTTCGTATGACCTGGCATCACTTTGGCGTGGCAGGGGCAGCACTTTACACAGATGGAGTGGAAAAAACGCGAAACGTATTGGCTCGAGGCCGTCAGCTCTGCACTCAACTTTCCATTTTTGAAGGAAGTCTCGCAGAATTGCTTAGTTTTTGATGTTGTCAACTTCGAAAATTGAAGGATTTCTCGCAGAATTGCTTCGTTTTTGATGTTGCCAACTTCAAAAATTGAGGAAGTCTCGCGGAATTGGTTTGTTTTTGACGTTATCAAGTTCAAAAGTTAGGGAAGTCTTGCAGAATAGCTTCGTTTTCAAGCTTGCAGATAGACAGATAGATAGATAGACACCTACAAATACCAGTACCACTACACTACACTAGTATTACAACTACAAATGCAAATAAACTACGCTACATTACACTACACTAATTACACTACGCTACACTAATTGCATCTAAGTACACTACACTACACTATACCGCACTACAGCTCACAACAGTGCAGTACACTACAATACACTACACTAATTACACCACACCACAACTACAACTACAACTGCAACTACACTACACTTATTTCACATTACAACTACAACTCCACTACACCACACTACCACTACAACTACAACTGCACTACACCACACTACATCAAGCAGTTGTGTGTGAGGTGACCATTGCAACCATTGCAACCACTCCAAAACACAACTTCAACCACCTTTCGGTCCATCAGTGGATTCGCTCTGCCATCCGTGGTTCATAACAACCAACCTCTCCTATAGGTTTCCTATGTTTGAAACTTCCGCCACCGCCTTGTGCGGTACTACTGGCATTACTTCCTATATACTTCCTATTATTGTGGATTAGCCATTAGGATAGTAGCAGTCCATGATTTATCATTATCAGCCATTATGAATCAAAGGATAATATATACAATCCCATTATGACAATAATTTTGAATTCCCAATATTTACCCTCTGGTTTTTTATGGTAAGTATGTCGACAGCTATGCAGCGGCGGTGCTATACGAGATGGTGGAGGGAGATCTCATGGTTCCCGATGAGTGGCGAACCCCCAGGCCGAGCCCCAACCTCAAAAGGGTGGAGACTTGGAATCGCCAGAATTCCTTCTTGCGGCGGCTCTTCGAGATGTTGCACGACAAGCCGGCGGAGATGAACAGCAACTGGTTTGGGTGGAAAGCCTTGAAGAAGGCCGTCGACTTCATGCTGGTGGTGGACTACGCAGCTGGCGCCATCAAAGACGACACCGCCGTGCTTTGCTATGGATAGTGCCTCCCATATTAGAGTGGATAGATTCTGTGTCTCCCATATTATAATGTGGTTCCCATCTATTTCTCCATATGATTATCCCATATTTCAATTTCCAATAGCTAGATTATCTCAATATCCAATGGATTGATAAATTCTCATAGCTATGACATCATAGAATATGTCATCTCAATAATCCTATTATGAAATCCCAATATCCAAAAATCAATGGTATTTGTTTGTAATAGTCATAACTTGGGAATTTCTAGTTAGATTTTCTAATTATGGCAACTATTTGTTGACCCATTATAGTTAGATTACCTATTAGTTTACCCATTTTTATCGAAACATTATTATATTTATCCAACCCAATAGTGGGCATCATCTAATAGATAAAACAAATAACACATGATAATTCAATAATAATATATAGTGTAATCCCATTATAAGTCATGATGAAGTCATAAATCCATTATCCAGATGGATATGTATGTATATATATAATAGATAATCCATTGATAAATCACTAGGATAATGGATTAGATGCTCTATGATAATATATCTATGTATAATCCATTAATAAATGGATAATATCCAATGGATAGTTGTTCCTTTGATACCCTCTGGTAAACATACAAAAAACTATGGAAAATCACAATTTTTAATGGGAAAATCCACTATTTCTATTAATGGTCTTTTTCAATAGCAAACTGTTAGTGAAAATCACCGTTTTAATAGGCAAAATCACCATTGTTCATGGGTAAATTCATTATAAATGGTGATTTTCCATGGTAATTTTGACATAACCAGAGGGCATATCCATCAATATCCCAGTATTATCCCATCATTATCCCATGATCACCCCGAAAAAAAAAACACACATATGAAAAACCATAGTAAACCCATAGTAAACCCATAGTAAACCCATAGTAAACCCATAGTAAACCCATAGTAAACCCATAGTAAACCCATAGTAAACCCATAGTAAACCCATTAAACCTCCTATTACCAGAGGGTAAATCACTAGGCCCAATGGCCCAATGGCCCAATGGCCCAATGGCCCAATGGCACAGGCCTTGGAATCCGTAGCCGCGCTGCTCACCGCCATGGGCTCCAGTGCGGATCGCCCCGACTGGCCGCAGAAGAAAGCCTTGTGCCTTGGAAAACGTGTGGAAAACATGGGGAAAACATGGGGAAAACTTTGGAAAACTGGAAAAAGTTGGGAGACAATGTGGGAAAAACATATGGGAAAAATTGGGAAAATTACAGGGCAGATCTGAGAAACCTATGGGAAAGTTTGTGGGAAATTATGGAAACATATATGGGAACGATTTGTGGGATTATATTTGGGAAAAGACCGGGGAAAACTCAAAAAACATAAGGGACAATTTGGGAAAACTGCGGGAAAATGTTGGGCAAAAATAAGAAAACATGTGGAAACAATATGGGAAACTGCGGGAAATGTTGGAAGTTCGAGGAAGACACTGTGTATGAAATATTCGAAGAAAAAACAACGTATTTTTCCGGAAAAAACATACATATTTAAAACACTTTGAATCTGTGTTTGCGTTTGGAAAATTGAGGAAACCTGAATAAATATGGGAACATATGGGAAAACTTGTGGAACAATAGATGGAACAAAGACTTCTCCCTGGAGGATCACAACATTTTGGAATTGGTGCACCTTGAAGATTGTGGGGCACATATGCACAACATCATATATAGAAAACTGTGATATCCCCATGGTTGACCTAACACAGATTTCAACCATTGGGATTTCAATGCAACCAGTTTGGGTATTTACGTGTATATGTATGTATGTATATATATATATCGACACAACCCAAGTTACGGTGGCAATCATGGTAGGCTGAATCAGGAAAACATGTATATATATATAACATTGAACACATATCATTTTAGTGTGTACAACAAAATAGGCTAAGTTGAACTAAAGAAAAATACATGGAACATTGGATTGTTTGTTCAACCGAAATGGTGCTATAGCATTGTTCAATGAATGGACATATCAACAACACCAAAAAAAGGAAATAGGGATTGACTCAAAAAAAAACATGGTGATATCTGCTGGTTCTATCAACAATCATTTGGATAGCAAAAAAAAGTTAAATAGCACCTATTAGAAAAAAATGTTTTTTTACCAGCACATATGGACTGTGACTTCACCAAAAATATCTACAAGGCGGTTCCCCGTTAACGAAAACGGTAAGTTGGCGCAAAGTTCACTTGGTGAATATTCTATGGTTTATGGTAGATTTACCCTCTAGTTTTTTAACATAGCCATGGAAAATGGTCCATTTATAAATGTTTTTTGATGATATAGCTATTAAAAATGGGTGGATTCTCCCGTTCGCTACGTTGAATAACCAGAGGGTATTTTTGAGTATTCATGAGGATTTTTGTTAGCCAACGTGCATGGCCATGGATCCATGGATCAATACCTATAGATACCATGTTGGCATGTTGGCGAGGGATGACCATGATGACCAATCCCAGCGATTTTGATGTGAACTATCCAGGGCCCCATGTTGGTTTTGACCCATCCCCATATACCATCTGGTTATGACTAACAGATAGCGAACTGGAAAGATCCACCCATGCTTTATAGCTAGGTAAACCATCTATTTCGATTAGGGCCATCTATACCATGGCGAACTGTGAATGTCATAGCCAGAGGGTAACTATACAGGGCCCTACGTTGTAGTTTTTGTACTTTCCAGTGGCTTGATTGATGAGAACACCAAAACTACCGTGGAACAGCCAACATGAAGCGATCAACAAAAAATGGCAGGAAAAAACCACCCAAATCAAGATTTCTGTTGCAGTCATCCATATGGTTTGGTTTTTCATTTTTTGTAAAGGAACCCCATGGTGTTTTCATTGGAAAAACCATGGAACATCCATGGTGTTTCCTGTTGATCTGGCCCATACATCCAATTTGCTGGTCAAACTGTGATTTATATGTTTGCTGAATTTTCGATATAGCTAATTCATAATATCAATGGGAGATCTCCAGGATCCAATACATGGAGGTACGTAAACGTACCATATGTTTGGCCATATGAATTGTGGGGATATTCACTGAAATTTAGGCCTGAAAAATAGGCCAAACATATATGGTAGGTACCTCCAATTTTAGGATCCTGGAGTTGCCATTCACAATACGTTGTAGATCTATGATTGTTCAATATTATGTATATAAATACGATCAGATTTATATGCAAATTAGAATTGCGCTACTAATATGTATCCCATCATGGATCCCGAAATACCTGTGTTTCATATCCCATCGTAGCTTTGTTTTTTAAGTTCCCCGGTTTTATTTTCTATGAAACATAGTTTAGTTCATTACTTTCCCATATGGTTTCATATGTGTTATTTAGTTTCCCATAGGGTGTTGGTTGAAACACCCACGGCCCATCTCTGGTTTGCCGTGAGGAATTTGATCTTTGATCAACTGGCTGCGATCGTGAAGAGCAAAAGCTGCCAGACCCGCGAGCGCTGCTTGCTGAAGGCGGCCCCTGATGGTGGTGGTGGTTGTAGATTTTCATGACGCATGATGTAGATCCCTGGAAAAATGCTATGGGCGATACTCATCATTGTATTGTTAATTCGATGTTCTATTCTTATTCTTAATCCCTTATATTTTCATTCAATGCCAGACTTTGTTTTTGTAGCCCCATGAAATACCCCCATATTCGTTAAGGTCTTCCCGGGCCAGGATTTGCTTGACTTGCGTCACAACGGATGGGTGGACAAGCGCCCGAAGAAGTTGGAGAGAGCCATGACACTCGCTCAGGCTCGACCTGCAAATTATGTGGCTGATCTTGGCTGGAAATATCTCGAAACTTGGATAAAAAAGGAATTGCATTCCTATAGTTCTGTCTCTTGCTATGACTTTACCCTCTGGTAAACTAACATAACTATGGAAAAATCACCATGCTATTAATGGGTAAATCCACTATTCTATGGTCATTTTCAATAGCTATGTAACAAATTACCAGAGGGTATATGTTTTCATGATTTGTTTTGAGATGAACACCATACGTTCCACTCGCAATTGGATATGAATAATGAACTATGGACCTATTTTTTTTGCATCAACCAGCTTTATTACTATGGAGTTGACATTGCTACTTAGTCCCTTCCCCCTTCCATTAAATGATAATCTCCAGACGTAACTTTGGTTTAGTATTGGATACGGGGCGTATTCAATATTAAGGGGGATGGGATTAATGGTGTGCTAACAAATTAACAAGCAGGATCATAATGTTCACATAGCAGATCATACAGGAGAACATCATCTAGATAGATAAATGGAAACAATAACCACGCAACATCACGCAATAAAGGTGTTTTGTGTGTGAACATCAGCATTATGTGGCTCACCCATAAGATGAACCTGCTGGTTACTCAGCTTTGTAATGGTTTAGCTTTGTTATCAGAGAATCATATTATATATATAATATAATATAATATAATACATTGTAATATAACATAATATAATACAATACAATATAATATAATATAATTTAATATAATATAATATAATATAATAAATCATGTAATAAATCATGTAATATAATATATAATATTTAATATAATATATAATATATAATATATAATATATAATATAATATAATATAGTATAATATAATATAATATAATATAACATAACATAATATAACATAATATAATATAATATAATATAAATAATGTAATATAATATAATATAATTTAATAAATCATATAATATATTATATAATATTTAATATAATATATAATATATAATATAATATAAGTTAATTTAATATAATATAATATAAGATAATATAATTTAATATATTATAATATAATATTGATAATATATATATATATATACAATGTTGGGCCCCATGGATAGCTAAGTTGGTGCACATAACTTCAAACATTATGATTTATGATACCTATAACCGTAGTATTCACGGGTTTATAAACCAACAAACATCACTGGGGGGCCCAACATTGTATATACATGGATATCACGGGACATGTTCCAGCGCTCCCTTTGGTGGATATTCCAGACTGGTGTCAGAGCAAGAATATGGCAAGAATGCATGACAAAACACGGGAAAACTTCGTCAGTCGCAGGATCATGGGATATCATGGGCTGCTTTTTAGCCATGGAAGGTTTCTCAAATCTGACCAAAGACTGCGACTGGTTGGTGGTTTGGAACATGTTTTATTTTTCCATATATTGGGAATGTCATCATCCCAACTGACAAACTCCATCATTTTTCAGAGGGGTAGGTTGAAACCACCAACCAGTTGAATGGCCATTTATAGTGAGTTTTCCCATTAAGAATGGTGATTTTCCCATGGTGATTTTCCCATTAAAAATGGTTGAAGGTTGAAAGATTATCTCAACTTAGTCCTGGGATTTCCCCCATTAAAGAGACCACGTGTTCCCATCGTTTTCCGTGGAAACCTTGGCACCACGGCAGGTGGCGGAAGGTCCCGGACGCAGCGGTCCGGCGACACCCAAGATGGTGCGCAGAGTGACCACTTTCGATCAGGCGCGCCCCACTGGGGATCTCCCCAGTGGGATCCCTAAACCCGGTTGGGATCCCGACCAAAAATGCTACGGAAGCGGCTAGCTCAAAAAAAATGCGCAAGATATTGATGGACAAAAATCACATTCTATTGGATCATGTTTTTTAAAGCATCTATTGTGTTCATAACCCGCCCGCTGCCTCGAACTAAGACGTCGCCTTGACAAAGTTCCGACATGTAATCAAAGGGTTGAGGCGAGGTAGCAAAGTATTTAAAGTATTTTGGTATACTTCAAAGGCAATTTAGAAGGCCAAGTATATTACACCCCAAATTTCCACAGAAAAAAAAAAGTGACATTATTAAGATGGCTTTTGCAATAAGACATTGATAAAGAAAACAATGCATTCGGATCTTTGTGGGTCTTAAGATTTAGATTCAGTATCGGGGAATGGTTTACATTTTAAAAAATCAAGGGCTCAAATTGAGTTAATAAGTTTATCTTCAAAGAGAGACCTGTCAAAATACAAGATCAAGAAAACCAAAAACACATATAACAATGAACAATGAAACCATGCAAAATATATCCCAGCAGGTTGGATGACTTTATAGTGGAGGGGCGGAGGGGTTTGTTAATATGTCCCGGGATTTTGACTTACTTTGTTGTGATGTGGATGATTCACCTGATGCATACATCAATTGGAACTTCAAATGATGCTCCCAGTAGCTCATGGTGGTACTCCCTTACTACGATTTAGCTAATGACCAACAATATCTGGTTGGTGCTTTGGAACATTTTTTATTTTCCATAATATATGGGATAATCCTTCCCATTGAGAAAAAAGAACAAGATGGTTAAAACCACCAACCAGATATGAATGTGGGGCTACATCCAAAATCGTTTGCCGCCAAAAAACCTGGATAAGATGTTCGACCAAGACTTGGCCATCCCAAATTTAAGCAAGACAAGTTGGTGTTACCCTCCAGTACTCAAACATGACAATGGAAGAAAAAAATAGAAAAAACACATCTATAACTAGGGGAGTGTGAATCGATATCTTTGCTTTTCAGAGGTATCTCATGTTTGTGTCTCCCTAAATGACTAGCCAAGCTTCGCTCAGCTTACTGGTGCTTTGGAATTCCAGGATCCCGTTTGAACCTGACACCACCGCTGCAGTATGAAACGCTGCAGTAGGTAACCCACAAACATAAAGATGGGAGATTTTGGCCCCAAATGGTCCTCATGATTTTCAGGGGTTGGTTGGCAAATTGGTTGGCAAATGATATCATTAGATCCGCATTTTTCATCATTGTTCGTGCTACTTTCAATGAAGAAATCCATACAAATCCGCCATCATTCATACAGATCCGCAATCCGCACTTGTCTAGCCATCAAAATTCACAACAAATCAATAGTGTTTTTTTCTGATGAAGTTCATTTTCAACATCATTTCACAACCTTCTCATGCAGCAATGATATTTTTTAGCCGAATCCCAGCTAGTCCAATTTCTCATAGCTAGCCCCTTGGGTTCCTTGGGTTCCAGGCTCCATAGATCCCATAGTTTTTTTCTCCATGGTGAATCCATGGGGAAAATTCACTTAAAAAAAAACAAGTTTCATATTCCGAAAAAAGAAAGAAGTTCCATATTCTTCCTGGCTAGGATATCTTGATATATCAAGATATATCAAGATATATATATCAAGAGTCACCTCCATGAATTTTCTCATCCCTTAGATATGGCGCCCATATCTTGTCGCCAGGAGAAGTTCCGCCAGGCGCTGCGTTCGCTGCTGAAGCAGCTGGACAGCGAGGATTTGGCGGGTGCCATGGAGCGCCTGAGAGCCATCGGGACGCCACCGGTACGGGGAACCCAGGTTGGGATGCCATGGGGAGGAGCTGTGAGGAGCCGGTCTGGTTGGGGAAATGCGAACTAACTCGATGTAGGTCGATGTCACTGGATTACAACATATAATATATATATATATATATGTCTGGTTGGTGGTTTCAAACCATGGAATTTTATGACTTCCATTATATATGAGATAATCCTTCCCATTGAGAAAAAAAACAAGATGGTTAAAACCACCAACCAGATGTGTATGTAATTGTACATATCATTTTTTTATTTATACAATATACATGTGAATATTTGCTTCCCTCCCGCAGATCTTCCACCTGGTTTGGTTCCATTTCGTTGGTGATCCCCCATCCCACCTTAGAAATTGGTGACGGCCTTGTTTGGTCAGGGGGGATACCGGGATGACATTTGGTGGTGTTTTTTTAATTTCCAGAATGGAACACATCATGGACCACTATTTTTTGTCAGTCATATCAAGTTTTATCCCCAGATGTTTGATGGTTGAAACATGTTAAAACCCAATAAATGATGGCTATAATTGTTAAATCACCACAAACTGCCCTACAATGTGGGGTCCCCAAACGATAGCTAAGTTGGGTTATAACTTCAATAACTATGGTTTATGATACCTATAACTATAGTAATCATGGGGTTTATAAACCAACAAACATAACTGTGGGGCCCCACATTGTACAGTAAGTTCATCTAAGTAAACAAAAATCTGACATGCTGAGTTTATAGCCATGGAGTCCATAGATTCCTATCACCTCTAGAACTGGATTTCAGGCAAGGTGGTGCCCACCAGTTATAACTTAGTTGAGAAGCTTCATGAGGATCCATTGACTAAGAAAACGTAGCTGTATCATGACCCATGACGGATCCATGGTGCTGGTATATATGCTAACATTTGGGGTATATTGATGGCAAATGTTACCATATATAGCATACATGGATCCTATTCTATGGGTGATGTATCTACCATAAATTTGTTTATGTGTTTCTTTGTGAAACAAACCACCTTTGCGAACGTTCACCGGAGCACCATCGTATGTCTACTGTAACGGATTTGAATCGCAATGCGCTTGTTACTTGTAGATCCCAGGAATCGGAATCCGTGGTTAAGAACCATAGCTATGGTCAATACTCATGGTTAATAGCCATTAAAAACGGGGCTAGTCATCCAATGGTGATTTAATGGGATTTATAATAACCATTATTTTTTGGATCCTTATTATGGATGGGATGACCATCAACCATATAGTGAGTATTGACCATGGCTCATATAAATATATACACATATAATAATAAATTTTGATATGTAGGGGTTCGGATCCCTATCTATAGCCATTTGTTGGGGGGTTATATCCGGCGTATAGCCCAGTTTTAGATGAATCCATATCAATCCATTCCCCACTCGTACTAGGACCATTCTTAGATGGTGTGTTTAATATCATATAATTATTCGGGTTTAGGGGTTACTATAGTTCCTAAACCATCCCATTAACATCCATTAACTAAGCATCACTGGGGGTGATACCCTCTGGTAATTTAACATAGCTATTGAAAATGACCATTTATAGTGAGTTTTCCCATTAAAAATTGTGATTTTCCATAGTTATGTTAGTTTACCAGAGGGTAATAAACATCATCCCACATTGAATTTTATAAATTTATAAACCATCAGGGGGGTGGAACTTTTTTCCATAACGGGGGATGGAATCCCACTGAAAAAATCCAGCAGAACGTTGGGATGATAATGTCCCCTTAAATCCCATGGAAAACATCATTAAATCCAATTCAACAATCCCATGAGATTGAAACTTACCCTCCAGTAAACAAACAAAGAGTTTGCGAACTTGAAGCCATGGCCCAGTCGAAATCCTTGATTTACCCAGCTAGACAGTGGATCTTTCCATATAAATCACGATTTTCCCATGGTTTTCCTGTGGTTTTCCCATGGTTTTCCCATCAAAAATGGTGGATCTTTCCATCGTGCCAGGTCCGCCATGTCAGGTCCAACAGGTCCAGGTCGCACCTCCCAGGCCTCCAAACAAGCCATGGAACTGGCGGAGTTCCTGAGCCAAGTGGTCCAGGCGCCGGGAGATGGCGAGAAGTGACATGCGAAAGGCTCAAAAGGATGGTAAAATATGGGTAAACATACAAAAAGCTATGGAACATCACATTGTTTAATGGAAAAATCACCTATACATGGGCCATTTTCAATAGCAATGTTAAATTACCAAAGGGTGAAATCTGGGTAAAACCATGATTTGGGGGGTTTCCAAAGTCATGGGGGTACCCCAATAGCTGGATGGTTAATAATGGACAATCTCAATCTAAAATGGATAATTAAGACATGATATGGAAAAAACAAACATATTACTGGTTGGTGGTTTCAAACATTTTTTATTTTCCATAATATATGGAATAATCCTTCCCATTGACTAATATTTTTCAGAGGGGTTGAAACCACCAACCAGATTAAGTTTCGATATATGTTATGACCCACTGAAGAGCCCAGCTGGTAAAATATGGTGAAACATGTCATGTGCAATGACCTTTTTTCTGATGGAGAGCTAACATATTTCACATGCTGATCCATGTCAGATTCATGTTATTTGAAAATGGAATATGTCTGGGGATCGGAGCCTCTTACACGATATATATATATATACATATAATATATTTATAATATACATATATATAAGGGGTATTCTGCATTCATTTACCACCTATTATTTTATGGTGTTCACCAGGCTACCAGACCATGTCATGATCAGCTCAATCAGCTCGATCAGTGGTACTGCCAATGGTACTGCGACAGGAGGCCGCTTCAAAGCGTGACGCTGGCTTCAAAGCTTTCTTGAAGGTTGCAGGCTGGGCCCAGTTCTTTGTTTGACACAAGAAACGGTCGCATGGTTGAGACTCGCTTTTGTCGTCTGTATTGACCATGGGATCTGATGATGAGCATTGCACATTTTATATATTTTGTTGGGGAAGCATAGCCAACAACATGATTTCAAGAATCCGGATTGGTGAGTTATTCAATGGCTGAAGATTTGACCAGTAGGGCCCGCTAGGCTTTTCACATTTTTTCACCATCAAAGATGTTTTTGGATATCTAGCATCTTGGATATGATTTTTATCTGATATCCAGGATGCTTGGTTGATTCTCACATGGTGTCTTTCTGAACTACCCTCTGGTAATTTAACATAGCTATTGAAAATGGCCATTTATAGTGGATTTTCCCATTAAAAATGGTGATTTTCCATAGTTATGTTAGTTTACCAGAGGGTACCTCTTCGGGGATATGAACAACTGACTCTACGAACCGGGGGGAACCGGGGAACAACCGGTTTCCGGTGGGCCTGCGAAATCCGATGAGATAAAATCCAGCGGTGAACTGAAACGGTTACAATGTGGGGCCCCCGAGTTATGTTTGTTAGTTGGTCTATGAAGCCCATGAATACTATAGTTGTTTTGGTATCATAAACCATAGTGAAATTGGTTAGTTATGTGCACCAACTGAACGCGATTTCGTTTAAGTTTAGGGACCCCACATTGTACAATTTCTGACAGATTTTCCGTCCCATCCTCTTGGGGTGTGTTCTGCGACAGGTGAGTGGCATTCGGAGGCGTTGGCTCAGGGCGTCCTTCGGCACAAAAATGGGTCGGTCTTGAGCCAAGCTCTATGTCTGGGTGAATAAGGTAGGTTCATTCAGGGAAAATAACATATGATCTCTGGCTTTCACTGGAATACAAAAAAATCATACAATAGACAATAGAACAGATTCTGATCTATCACCATGTTAGGATGATGTGTGGCTGCCAATGTGTTTCTTGATTTTATTAGGGCTGGAATGTGATGTGTGCTGGATGTGTTTTTCGCATAGGCCGCGGGATGGTCCTCAACCAAGCAAAATTAATATCAATGCATATCGGTGCACTTATAAAAGTGTGTAAAGGGGAGAATCTATAGAAATACTCAGTGTTTTTTTGTTGGTTCCCCTTCAAACAATATAGTTGTTTGAAACTGCAAATTCCCCGTCGAAGCAATGCTGGGATATTTGGATTGTTGTTTTTGTGGGACCGATGCGTTGGGGTGTGTGGTGTGTCATCCAGTATTCGTATCTCTGATGTGCAAACATCCTAGGAACGAATAGAATAGATTCAGAATAGATAGAACAGATTCAGAATATGATAGAATAGGTGTTGAACTCTGATGCTGTTTGGGTATATGAGTTATCTCACAACCACTCGAATGACCACAATTACAGTGCAAACGGCCTGTCTAGGGCAGGCAAGAAAACAAGACTTACCACCAAATAAGGTGCAAAATAAATGGTACTGAAAACATGTTACTGGTTGGTGGTTTCAAACATGTTTTTTATTTTCCATTTCATAAAAAAGGATGTCATCGTTACCATTGACTTTAACTCCATCATTTTTCAAGATGGGCACATTGCACCACCAAGCAGGTTACCTTGATGGCTGGCAGTTTCAAACACGCCATGTCTCAAAATAGGGGCAAGCTCCCAATGAACTGCTCCAAATATCTCCAAATCATTGGGAAACTCCACATTTCGGCTGGGTTGAGTCCCAGTTGACGAAGGTATCACGACATTGGATGGCATGGATGGCTGGGTTGAATCCAGTGTCGTGATATATGATACCTTGTAAGGCCAATTTTTTTGGGGTGTGGAGTTTGAGCTACACCATACAAGGTGCTGCCCCCCAAGTTATGTTTGTTTGTAACCTCCACGAACTATAGGTATATCTATCATAAACCAAAGATATTGGAGTTGTAAAGCAACTTAGCAAACTAGTGAAAACCACCTTGTAAGCAGGAAATCGTTGTTGTGCATTGCCGCTCTCAGAGGATTCTGCTAGGGACAACTAATGGATCATGCCTGAGTGAACTGTATTTTTCTCTCAACTTGGATTTTCAAAGTATTGAAAGATATTGAATCAAACTATATGGTTGGTAAATACTTCAATGAAAAGAAACTAAAGATAAGAATCCCCAGAATTATGGAAGAACATTTGCTTATATCATATAAAATAGTTTATCCCCAAAGACCAAAATAGGGTAGTTCACATGGAACCAGTCGACAACCTATTCTTACCAACTGTTCCTTTTTGTTTATTAGATCAATTTCCCCAGATTTCGGAAAAAAAAAGAACCGCGTTCAATCCACGACTAGAGAAAAGAAACAAGTCAACAACGGAAACAAATATTTGAAACATGTTGAACCAAAGTTGTTTGACACATTTTCTATGTTCAACACATTTGGAGGTTTCCTAAAATGGGACCCCTAAATCATCAATTTTCGATTGGGATTCTCCCAAAAAACCAACCAGCTACCCTCTGGTAATTGAACAGTTTGCTATTGAAGCCATGGCCCAGTCGAAATAGTTGAGTTTTCCCAGTTTCAAAATGGTGGATCTTTCGCAAAATCACCATTTTCCAAGGGTTTTCCCAGGGGTTTTCCCAGGGTTTTCCCATGGTTTTCCCATGGGTACCCCCCCCCCGGTAAGGTGAAGATCTTCGTGACCGAGATGGCTGCGGATCTGGCCCTGGACGTGCCCAATCTCTCCCAGATCCTGGAGGTCGACAAAAAAAAACCCAAATCATGGGGATTTCATAGGATTTAATGGGATTTAATATGGATTTGAATGGTGATTTAATGGGATTTCATGGGATTGGATTGGAATTTCATGGGATTTAATGGGATTGGATTGGATTTTAATGGTGATTTCATGGGATTTAATGGGAATTCAATTGGATTTAATGGGATTTAATGGGCTTGAATCGGATTTCAATGGGGATCTAAGATTTAATGGGATTTAGCCAAAAAATAATGATGAAACATGATGGTGATTGAAGGTTTAAGCAAGAAAAATAGAGATTGATAGTTGAATTATGTTAGCTAAGTTGCTGGAGGTGAATTGATGAACCATAGGGTTGATTAAGAGGATATCACGAACTAGCAGTTGTCGAGGGGTGAAACAAAACCAACAAACATAACTGGAGGGGCCCTTTTTTTTGCAGGACAAAAAGAATCAAAAGCTTGGGATTCCGAAGTAGCAAGCATGAGAGTCTAAACCTTCCAAAACATGTTGTGGCACAACAAAAGTGTGCCGTGAATTGGATCTCCCCTTCGATGTCAGGGGCATGGAGTCATGGTCATCTATTTTTATATTATGTTCACTTATTGGGTTTTTTTGAACTGATTTAGTGATCTGAAAGAATTCATATTATGTTATCTATTCCCATTTTCATATTAGGGATAACAATGTGAAACATGTTTTTTAGAAATTAGTTTTGTAACTGATTTTCATCTAATAGGGATTGGAACTGATTTTCATATTATGTTCACTAATAGGGATTCACTAATTGTTCACTAATATTGTGTTTTAGGATTCATCACAAATTGTGGTACAAATAGGGATTGGTAACAAACTATGTAGCAAACTATGTGGTACAATTATGTTCACTAATTGTTCACTAATATTGTGTTTTAGGGATTCACTAGTAGGGATTCACCAATTGTTCACTAATACCAATGTTCACTAATTGTTCACTAATAGGGATTCACTAATAGGGATTCACCAATTGTTCACTAATACCAATGTTCACTTTTTTTTTTTGCACTAATAGGGATTCACTAATAGCTGGTTGGTGGTTTGGAACATTTTTTATATTCTACAGTATAATATATGGGATGCCATCCTTCCCATTGAGGAACTCATATTTTTTAAGATGGTTTTTGCACCACCAACCAGATAGGAATTCACCAATGTTTTAGGATTCCCATTGTACCACATTGTTTTTTTGCATCTTACCATGGCACTTTTTCGAAAAAATGCAAGCAGGACACCCCTTGGTGGGATGGTCATATATGGTCATATCACGTGGCGTCATCACGTGGCTTCCCAAGAGATTTAGACCCTGGCTTTTCAACAGCGTTTTTTTAGTTTATCTTAGTTGAAAAGGATAGTAAATCTGTTGTTATTTTTACCTGAATAATTTTCAAAGGATAGTTTCTTAGTGTGACAAAAAAAGTTGAAAAGGATAGTAAATCATGGTAATTATTTATACTTTTACCTGAAACGGTAATGGCTAAGAGGAAGGTACGATGGCAAAGGCGCTAGCTTTGTATCCATATTCCCTTTGATTGATCCAATTGATACAATTTACCCTGGTGCAGGGTGGTTCCCCATAGTTAGCTAAGTTGGTTTAGAAGTACAATAACTATGGTTTTTGTTGGTGATATATCGAAGTAGTTAATGGGATTATAAGCCATTTATAACTGTGGTGAGAACCAGCACCTGGTGGCAATGTTTCAATTCCATGGTGACTTCATCATTTTCCATAGCTACTCCATCTTCAAATGGGCGATAAATTCCATGGATACCACCGATGTCGCAGGAATTCTACAAGATCCTGGTTGCTGCTGGCATCTCGAAGCTTAGAACCGTCCTGGTTCTTGGGGGTTTTGTTGTGGATTTGGAATACTACAACGGTGAGGCCCCCGTTCGATAGCTAAGTTGGTGCACATAACTCCAATAACTATGGTTTATGGTACTTATAACTATAGTTACTGGGGCGAATCTAAACCAACTTATAACTGGGGGGCCCCACATTGTACAACGGTGAAGAATTGCAACTTGCTAAAAATGGATGAAAGATGCAGGAATCTGCATGCATAGTGGCATAGACCCATATAGACCCGTGTTGAACTGGGTCCCATAACCTAACTATGGTTACTCCAATTTCATAGCATCATGCGGCGGCCAAGCACCTTGCAGCCTTGCAGCTTCCACTGCTGAGGTATCTCTTCCGCTGCCGAGCAGGCTGTGAAAGGATTTCAGGTGCGAAAAATTCCGGATTCCAGAAGAGGGCAATGGGATTTTCATGGTGATGATATAATGGGGATTTATAGTGACTCGTGGTACCCGGTGTTATTTGCTGATACAATGGGGATATATGATATGATGGAATGTATATATACAATATATATATAATGTATTAACAAGATTAACCATGGCTTTGAACAGCATTTAAGTCAACCTAGAGCTACTCGCATTGAACATGACCTTCACTTCAAGGAGTCTCCAAGGTTGGACATGAATTGACCTCCTCTATGATGATGATGATGATGATGAGGGGAGGCGGTTTGACACCACTAGGCTTTATTCATTCCAGGACAGGAACTTTTTAAGTAGGTTCATGGAATCTGCAAACTAACGAGGTTGTGTTGCCAGTCCAACGCAATCTAAACAAGGTCTGGATCTTTATGGTTTTTGATGTTTTTTGATAATCAGCTACATTTTGTGGAAGGTTAAAGGCTTAAACCACATCTTTGTGCAGTGTTTTTTTCGCTGTTGCAGCATTGCAAACCCACCTTGTGGGCAGATGTTTGGATCTACTGAAATCTCGACCCCACCAGTGGTTGCTGGATGGGTTGCTGGGGGTTGCTGGGGGTTGCTGGGATGATGACATGAAACTGTCGTGATGATTTCTGGATCATTCCCGAAAATTCCCTCCGTAAAACGCAGCAGTTTTTGCCAAGATCATGGACAATCATTGATCTTGTCACAGGCAATGTTTAGGATCTACCACAGATTATATATCCATTGGTATCAAGACAGGTTTTTGTATGATTCTTTTGCAACCCCAAACCCACAAGTATGAATGGAATGGTGGTCCAACATTTTTGGCACTCAGCTTGTGACATGTTTTGAACACTTGCTTCCTAGCTTAATTGCTGTAGATTCACTGTAGATTCTAGATGCCTCTTCCCGCTTCATCCCATACCCCTTTGGGACATACCCACTTTATATACGTATGTATATATATATATACTATATACAGCGCCACCTTTCAGGGACGTATGGATAAAGGTTGTTACAAGGCGGCGTACTGCAATTATAGCGGGATGTTGTAACTCGGGATATCAATCTTCAGTTTACTTGGATGTTTTTGAGTTTTTACAAACCCAACAAAAATAGGGTCGATATGTCTTGTGAACATTTGTGAACCAACTTTTTCACCATTTTGGCTGACAAACACCAATCTAGTACCCTCTGGTAAACTAACATAACTATGGAAAATTGCCATTTTTCATAGGTAAATCAACTATCAATGGCCATTTTCAATAGCTATTTTGACATAACCAGAGGGGGTAACTTGTAGAACTCACTTGTGAACCACATGGCGCAGGCAAACTAGATACGCGCTATCGCCGCGCGACTTATCGCCGTAGCATCTGGGGGCGTGCATCTCCGCACCAGTGCTACGGAGGCTGTCAGTCCAGTTGGGACTGTCCCCTTGTATCGTGGATGCATTTGGGTCTGGGGGGTGCCACCAGATCGTCCGGGCAGACCATGACTTTCACGACTTCGGAAACCCCCAGTTGGGCGTGTCTGAAAAATGGGGGTACCAGCCATCCCCAGCCAGGCAATTTTACTCCGGATGATGATTCAAATGATGAATCGCTGGATTGAGGGCGAATTATCCTTCGGAAACTCGTAGACTTACCCGGCCTGGTAAACATACAAAAAACGAACTGGAAAATCACCATTTTTTTAATGGGAAAACTCACTATTTCTATGGCCATGTTCACTAGCTTGTTGTATGTTTACCAGAGGATACAAATTTGTATGACATGTAAGTATATATTTTGATGGTAATTGCTGCATTTTCAGAGGTGATGACTCGATGACCGGTGCTTTTCCGGAGGAAGTTGAGGGGTCGACGGTTCAAATCCACACATTGACATATGTGCCGGCTGGTCAAGTTAGATGGATGTCAAGTATGATGTAACCATATTGAGACATCGTCATTTCATTGGATATGAACTTGGATATATATATATATATATATCTTATGGGATCCATCACCAGCTATTATATATATACATATTATACATATACAAAAAACAATCATAACTATTAGTAAATCACCATTTTTCTATGGCCATTTTTAATAGCTATGTAACCAATTACCAGAGGGTACATATTAAAAAAAGAAACTCATCATGCAAGATATAACCAGTCCGTGGATGGGACGAAACGCACCATTTTCACTTGGAACTTTGCAATGGAATCGATATGGGACGACCATTTGCACCACAGTAGCCCTTTTAACTTGATCCTAAAAACCCTCTGAGTTATTTAAGATAGTCAATTTTGGAAAATGGCCCATTTGGTTGGATTTGTTTTGCTTCAATTTTGTTGAACTGGTGATGTCCAGTTCGCAACCGTAAATAACCAGAGGGTAATTGATATCGTCCGCTTAAAGAAAATCCAACCGTATACCAAGTCATGAGAGGAAACCCAAAAGCATGCAAGGCATGTGTGAAAATTGGGAGCCATATAGGAACAACAGATGCTGGTTGGTGGTTTCAAACATGAATTGTATTTTCCATAGTATATGGGACAATCCTTTCCATTGACTAATATTTTTCAAGATGGTTAAAACCACCAACCAGGATGTTGTGTTTCTTTCTCAGTAAACAGCATCCACATGTTTGGGGCACACAATAAAAGATATAAAAAACGCACACCATTGAACAAACTGATGCCCAAAATGTTTATGTTGGTTTTGTTTCACCCCTTTGACTATAGTGATATCACTCAAAAACAAAAACTGGTTAATCAAGTTATTTGCACCAACTTAGCTATTCAGTCAGTCCCACCTTGTAGTCTTCCGGTTTCCATCTGAATTCGCCGTGTGGGGAGGAAAGCACCTCAGCCCTCGTGAAACAATATAGATCTCAGCGGGAGTAGCATGGATCCAACCGTAAAATCTCTCATGTTGGATCCAACTATTAAACTACAAAGTGGGGCCCCCTAGATAACTAAGTTGGTTCATAAACAGGTTAACTAGGCTGGGGAATATAGCTATAGGATGCTGTAGGGGTTTAAGCCAACTTGGAACATCTTGGGGGGGCCATTGTATGTGAACTCGCATACCTCTGCGACCGTATGATTGCCAAAAATGGTTTCATGTCTTGCCCATATGCTGCAAGTATGCCATGTGTACCGACGTTTTGATGATTGTGGTTGGATAGTTCAACCGGGCTGGTTGATTTGTGGCAAACCCGGTGGTTTGCAACTGATCACTGAGATATCCTGGAGAGCGGCTTCCGCAGAAAGGCAGGCGTGGGGGGGCGCACATAACTATACTATTATCCATTATAATCATTATACATAACTCATTCAAAAATCATTATACAATATTATACATATTTATACATTATATTATTATACATAACTATACTATGATACATTATATATACATTATAAAAGTTGAATTCCAGCACAATTGGCTTAGAATATGCTTTGTGACCTCTTTTTTTTGATTTCCGAAGGTGGAACACAGATTGACCATGGAAATGTGTTGGAATATATCACCAATGGAGCAAATAGCAAATGGGGAACCTGAGTGGATTACTAGATGGTATAGCAAAGATATAATATGGTATATGTAAAAAGCTAGTAATGCTAGATGTATGTAATGTATACATTATAATACATCATCTCTATATATATATATACTATATATATATATATCTGTATATGATATATATTCTCTTTGGTGGTTTCAAACATGAAAAAAAAAAACATCCATTTTTCCCATTGAGCTCGACGAAATTTGGGATGGAGCCGTGGAGGTTGGTTGGAGCTGTTGGTTGGTTTCCTGGTGGTATTTTTTTTCGGTGGAAAGTGACGAAAAAACCAAGAAAAATGATGATTTAATGGGATTTAATGGGATATAATGGGATTTAATAAGATTTATATAATGGGATATGTATGTATATTATATATATATATATTGTATCCCACTAGCCTCTGGTTATGTCAAGTTATAGCTATTGAACATGGTACATAGGAAATAGTGGATTTTCCCATAAAAAATGGTGATTTTCCATAGTTTTTTGTACGTTTACCAGAGGGTAATAGATAGAACCTGGTTGGTGGTTTGGATGAATTTTGAATGACTTTCCCATCATTAATTGGGAATGGAATAATCATCCCAACTGACTTTCACTCCATGTTTTTTTCAGAGGGGTATGTATACCACCAACCAGTAGTATTGATAGCAGAAAGCTCCTGAATTCCAGATGTTTCGGTGTGAAGACTTTCAGATACGTTATGTGCGTTCATTGTTGGGGTCAACAAAACAGGGTGGTGCCCCAGTTCGTTAGCTAAGTTGGTGCAAATAAATCCAATTAATTTCACTATGGTTTATAAGTTGGTGATATATCTATAGTTGGTGCAACAGAGTCCAATTTCACTATGGTTATTGTTGGTGATGTATCGAACTAGTTAATGGGATTATAACCCATTTATAACTGGGAAGGCATCACCTTGAACTTCCGCGGGGTCTGGGAGGGCCTCAAGACAACATAAGACCCGATCGGATTCCTTGGGAGATCTCCGTTCCATCGGCCTAATCCCCCATAGTTGGATGTGTTGTTTGATCCTGATCCCCAGTCAACCAACCTGGTTTAGCCTGGTTAAAAGATGTGAAAAGGAATCCACCCCCCATTTTGGGTACCCTCTGGTTATGTCAAAATTCCCATTGAACATGGTGACTTTCCATAGTTTTTTGTACGTTTACCAGAGGGTAATTTTTTGAAAGCTGCAAAACAAAAGCTGCGGTGATGCTGCAGGCAGTGCAGTCACTGTCCAATTGCTCGGGCGGTGAACCACGAACTGGCTGAAATGGAATCATTACCTTCTGTCTACAACATGGTCCATTGCTCGGAACTCATCATCCGACATATCATATAAAGAAAATCACTAGACTTCACAGCTTTGTTTTTACGGATCCAGTTTCTGGCAGTGGGCCGTGCAAGTGCTGTACTTCCTGCGACCGTGCCGATTCTCTCCTGTTTTCGTTAATGCTTCGAAGCGGGCTGATGAACCGCCTGCAGTCACTGCCGCAGTTTGCGAACGAAAGGCGGGTACCCCCCCCCACATTGTTTTCGAACTGCGTAGGTTTGGCTCATCACTGGCCATGTGGTTTCAAACATGCTTTATTTGGGCTGCTATAATTAACACCCGGAGGAGTTCTTGATATTAGGCTGTATTTATTTAGTATTAGGGTGCGAAGCTTACCCCTAAGACTAAATTTAAATCCGCAATTTAAACTTGTTTATTTCAAAATCGATTAGGTTACGTTCCTTTGTAAAATTTAATTAAACTATTTGAAAATACGGGCCGCAATTGGATTTCGAAGCTGTCCCCAAATATTAAACTGAATAACATTATGAATAAGAAAAACACACATTTTCTATGTCAAAATTGATTAAAATATTTTTCAAATCTAATTTAACATATTCCCAAAAATTGGATTTCAAAGCTGTGAAAAAAACAAAACACGTTACTTTAATTTCAACGACGGACCCTAATGCAAAACACCCCGGTATTGACTATTTTTTTTATTAGAGGGTGAAACCTTCAAATGGAACATTAATGTTTAAATTTGAATTGTTTTCTAAATGGAATCAATTAACAATTAAATTGGCCAACTTCAAATTTGGTTCAATTTAGAATGGACCCTAGCTTTTAGCATTTGGGGTACGTTTAGAAATAGGGGGAATGTTTTTTTTTGGATGATGTTTCCGATAATCTCCACTGACATTTTGTGTGAGAGAGTTGACCATCATTGAAACCACAAGCCAGATTACCAAGCGGCTTTTTGACTGCCTTTGAGGACACTTCAATATGCGGATCAGTTGCATATAGAGGGGTGGAGTGCCAGGCTGCCATTCTTTGCCACTGTGTCTCCAACTCAACACCTAACACACAAATTGGTATTGATATGTACTGATAGTGGATGAACATCCATTCATTCATCTAGATAGTCATATAACATGCAACGATACAAGGTGTTACCCCCAAGTCATGTTCCTTGATTCATGTAACCCCCATTATTTAGTTCGATATACTCATACATATATATATATATACATACACCTGCATAATTATGTATGTATATGTATATTGTATATATGCATACATATATATATATATAGAGAGAGAGAGAGATATACACAATGTTACCCATGTAGCCAACAAACTGGGGCGTCACCACCATTCTATGCCACCAGAAAATTGAGATATCCTCAGCCGGCAGTTGGGCACCACCTGATGGTGGTCCTTGGGTGACGAGGGAAAATCGACCCGAACCACCGGGTTTCCTGGTGGTAAAAACTATGGAAAGTGACTTAACCAACAAAAATGATGATTTAATGGGATTTAATGGGATATGTATATATATATATTATATATATATATATTATATATATATATATATACTGGTTGGTGGTTTGGAAGCATGGAATTTTATGACTTTCCATTCAGTTGGGAATTTCATCATCCCAGCTGACGAACTCATATTTTTCAGAGGGGTAGGTATACCACCAACCAACCATTGCTTCCTGTAGAATGCCACCTTTCACCAAATGAAGATAGGCCGGAAACTGCGTTTTATCGGTACAGCCCTGGTAAAAACTTGCAAAAACTGGTGGATTCGATTATTATCTCCTCACTCGTCTAGGAAAACCTTGGATGGCTACTTCAGTATTTCAATCTTTGGCTATAGATCAGGATTTTACTATACATGTATATATACATATACATGAAGTAATTATACGTATGATATATATATATATATATACATATATATACATATATATATATATACATATATATATATTTATATATACATATATATATATATACATATATATATACATATATACATATACATATATACATATTTACATATGCTGTATATAGATACATATGTACATACATACATGCATGCGTGCATGCATGCATCCATCAATCCATCCATCCATACAGACATACATACAGACATACAGACACTAACCACTTAAACGGTTTATTTGTTGCACGCTGCACTCCCGGCCTCACGCACTATTCGCCTTCTCGGGCCGGTTACCCAAAAGGAAGCTCCGCATGCCCGGAGCCATGGAAAAAGTTGGCCCCCTTAAGGGGGGGCACCAACACGCGGTTTTCTGTTTGTTTGTTGTGAGAAGTTCTGAAACTTGATCCAGAACATGTGGGATATGGACGTGGATTGATATGATTTGATCTTGCATGACCATGAAAATTGATTGGGTAAAGCTTACCCATATCCTGTATGGATTATATTTATATTTACCCTCATATTCACAAGTGGATCATGTGTTAGATACTTGTTAGTGCACACCATTATATGCTTAAATTTAACATAGTTTTAAAACTATATATATATATATATTATAGTTTCTTCAAGGCCTTGCTTCAGCCAACAGAAATGGAGATACAAATGATGTGTATATATATGTACAACTTGTGGTATAAATTGGGGTGGTTTCAGATTGTCTTCACCACTCTTCCCATCGGTGTTTTTTTTGAGATATGGTGGTGTCCATAGTTAGATGGATGCAATTGGGGTGGCACCACCTTGCAGTAGGATGAGAAACCCCAAATTACCCTCTAGTAAACTAACATAGCTATTGAAAATGGCCATAGAAATAGTGAGTTTTCCCATTAAAAATGGAGATGTTCCATAGTTTTTTGTACGTTTACCAGAGGGTATCAGTAACCATGGACCCCAATTTCAATAATCATAAAGCCGCCGCGGTTGGCTTTCTTCATGGTCCAAGGGTGTGTTTGGAGCGTGTATTTGGAGCGGCCTTGCCTTGCAAATTGTCCATGAAACCTGACTCTTGCGGCTTTCTGGCTGCCTCTCGATAGTTTTTTTGCTTTTTCGGTGAAAGATATGCCTGACGCATACATATGGCCTAGTGGCCCCGACAAAAGATATAGCACTGACTCACTGATGAATCATGATAGATCACTATTTATCACGGGTTGAATTTGGTAGGATTTTACGCTTCTATTTTCTGGGGGTTGCTAGAGTGGGTGAGATACCAACAGTGCATTCAACGGGATCTCTGAAATGCTACTTGAATAGTCTCATCCTGGTCCACTAGAGAGGAACCACCCCCAATGCTATGCAATCATATCAATCATGGTGTAGTTGTTTCCAGACTTTTTGGCAAACAAATCATTTGGGCATGTTTGAACTTTTAATGACAGAGTTTAGGTAATCAAAACGGGTTTATTAACTTTTGTCATTTTCTGAGCTGATGATTGTTTATTTTCCCACTTGTGAATCGATCATGACTGCGATGTGGGGCCCCCAGTTATAATTTGGCTTATAGTCCAATTAACTATAGTTATAAATGGGTTATAATCCCATTAACTATAGATATATCACCAACAAAAACCATAGTGAAATTGGACTTATTTGCACCAACTAAGCGATTCCGAACTGGGGCACCACCCTGTGGGGAAGCTACAGCAATTCCAAGACAGATCTGACTGCATAAAGCTCGACAATGGCCACCCATTTGAACCATGAAAAGTACCCCTTGTGATTGTTTAATATAGGGTATATAGCAGGCATAATTGCCAAAAAAAAGTATGACTGGATGGAAAATCGGAGTATTGTTCATCTTGAATCAGCAGGACCGTTGGCAGCGAAGCAACGAGAGGCGTTGGCACGCATTCCAGGCGTCAGTTTGCTCGGTGTGATACAAGTGTAGTTTGAATGTGTCACTCGGAATAGATAACTCATACTGATTTCACTCAACACTCTCCGTGATGGCGAGTGGAGTCCAAAATGTCCAAAGTCCGTGTGGAGTCGTGGAGGGGATGGCAGAGTTGTGATGGACACTGAAAACACGGAATTGGCACGGAATTGGAACTCACCAAATGCCATGGTGAAAAGTTTGAGTATACTCTGTATATCCTTATTGTGGGAACATCCCAATGCTTACAAGTCATGTTTTTTTTTGGGTTCAACAGTTTCCAATCCCACTACTGGCAGCTAGGAAACATTCATTAAATGTCACTTGTGTATGACCCAATTCTGGACAGACTCATGCCATACTCTTTGTTGTAGTCCCATTGATTCAATGGCCATTTCAAGAACCTAAATTGGAGGTACTTACCATATATAAGGCCTCTATAGAGCCTATGTAAGGGAATATCCCCACACAATATGGCCTTATGTGGTACAGTACCTCCATTTTAGTATCCTGAAATTTCCATTCATTGATTGTTTATGACCATTGCAGTCCCATTGTTTACATATCACCATTCTATCCGCCCGAAACGCTTGGTTTACTTCCATGTTTGTTGGCTAAAGCCCGGATTGTTCATATGTCAGAATCGGTGAGAATAAAGATGCTTGTTAAACCCCCAATGTTTGTGGGTATTGTTTTTTTTTTCACAACAGGCTTTCCTGCATCATTTTCTGTCAACCAACCCATATGATTGGTTCAATCCCAACTTGCCCAGGCGACTTTGATGGTGAGAAGCTGGTTTTGGCCACTTTGGCATATGGTGAGAGACCGGGTCAACGGTGGTGAAAAAAAAGCGCAAAACAGCAGTTCTTGGTGGGTTAGGCCCAAAAAACGTGATGTCAATTGCTGTGAATCAATGGTACAATGTGGCCCCCCAAAGGTGAATCTTTGTTGGTTCCTTACCCCTTGGGTAATGTTTGTCAAGGTTTGCTCCCTGAGAGTGTCATCGCTGGCAGGTGAATTTTGTCCCTCTTAGCTGAGCGGAATGTCCGGCTGGCAGAGCTGAAATTCTTGGTTTATAAACCTCATCAACTATAGTCGTTACATCTACTGGTTGGTGGTTTGGAACATGTTTTATTTTTCCATATATTGGATTGAGATATATCAATATTAACCACTATAACCAGTTATATTGACCGCTATTAACCACTATTATTAATATGCATACACCATAGTTAGCCAAGTTATGTGCACCAACTTAGCTATCGTAAAGCAACCATAAATCCCATGAAATCCCAATTTTCCTATAGTTAACTGAGTTATGTGCACCAACTTCGCTATCGTAAATGGCTGCCCCACCTTGTATCCCAAATGATCAACAGCCAAGGGACGGTTCAACTTGGATGTCCCTGTTGGAAAAATGTGGGGCCCCCAACACGGAAAATTCATAGGAAAAGTATAGGAAAATTTGGATTTCATGGGATTTATGGCTGATCTATGATAGCTAAGTTGGTGCACATAGCTTCAATAACTACGGTTTATGATACCTATAGCTATAGTATTCATGGGGTTTATAAACCAACAAACATAACTGAGTGGCCCCACATTGTATGTTTGATATGTCGGGAAGTGAGCATAATTGGAGGTACCCATTGAAAAATATGTGCAATCTGTATAGCTTAACTTACATCAACGACACTTTTGGTGATGTTAAAGGTACCCATAGCTACGTCAAGTTTGGTGTGGCTGCAGATCACTTGAAGACCACCTGAAATGGCTGAAATCTCCGATTACTCGAGTCTTCTTGGGTTGTCTAATTCTACATTACTGGTGAAAGAATAGACTATTCTTTGCATGTTTTGGTTGAGTCAGTTGAGTCCTAGTTTTGATTGCTCAAATCTGCTGTTTTATCATTCTGAACCACAGATGTTGTTCCTTATCCTCTGGTAAACTATCGTAGCGAACTGGAAAATCCACATGTTTGATAGGTAAATCAACAATAAATAGCAATTTTCAATAGCTATGTTAAATTACCAGAGGGTAAATCCTTGTTTTTTTTGCCAGGTTTCTAGCCCAGTGCCAGTGATATGAGATGCCCAAATTTGCCAAAGCCAAAGCCAGAAAGTCATTCTTACAATCGGTTGAATGATTAACATTTACCGGTTTAATGATTAATCATACAATGTGGGGCCCCAAAACGATAGCAAAGTTGGTTTATCGAAGGAAGTTTAGAAGTCAAACTTCCGACAATATGGAGAGATGAAAAAGCAGTCAGCAGGGAGAAGAGTCAGAAGAGAAAAGATCAGAAGAAAGAAGATGCAGGTGCGCGAAAGGGTAGGAAAGTCGCGAAACACTGTGTTTTTTCGTGGTTTTGTGGCTCCGGAGGGTCGAAAAGTAGGTTCGCTAAAGCGGCGGGTGCGGAGACATCTGGACAGATGAGAGATGAAAAGTTGCACGCCGTTGTGGCGCGAAGCCGATTTCGAAGTGAAAAGGTACAAAACACCTCAGCGTCGGACCACTTTTGGAAGTTGAGATGTTGAAAAAGTGCACGGCGTTGTGGCGCGAAGCACATTTGGAAGTAAAATGTGTTAAAAACTGAGGGGTTCGGAGCAGTTTTGGAAGTTGAGATGTTGAAAAAGTGCACGCCGTTGTGGCGCGAAGCAGATTTCGAAGTCAAAATGTACAAAACACCTCAGCGTCGGACGACTATTGGAAGTTGAGATGTCGAAAAAGTGCACGGCGTTGTGGCGCAAAGCACATTTCGAAGTCAAAATGTACAAAACACCTCAGCGTCGGACGACTATTGGAAGTTGAGATGTCGAAAAAGTGCACGGCGTTGTGGCGCGAAGCACATTTCGAAGTCAAAATGTACAAAACACACCATTCTCGGACCACTTTTGGAAGTTGAGATGTTGAAAAAGTGCACGCAGTTGTGGCGTGAAGCACATTTCCAAGTCAAAATGTACAAAACACCTCAGTGTCGGACCACTTTTGGAAGTTAAGATGTCGAAAAAGTGCACGCCGTTGTGGCGCGGAGCACATTTGGAAGTCAAAATGTTAAAAGCAATAGGGGTTCGGACCACTTTTGGAAGTTGCGATGTCGAAAAAGTGCACGCCGTTGTGGCGCGAAGCACATTTGGAAGTCAAAATGTTAAAACACTAGGGGTTCGGACCACTTTTGGAAGTTTAGATAGTAGATAGATAGGTAGATAGATAGAAAGAAAGATAGATAGATCCACTACACTAAAATTACACTACACTACGCTACATTACACTACACTACACTACACTCCACTACACTACAACTACAACTACGACTACACAACTACACTCCACTACACTCCACTACACTGAATTACACTACACTACACTACATTACGCTACACTACATTCCACTACACTCCAATACACTACACTACATTACACTACATTACATTACACTGGATGACACTGCACCACAGATAGACAGGTAGACCGACGGACAGATAGACAGACAGATAGATAGATAGATAGGTAATTAGATGAAAGAGAGAGAGAGAGATAGATCGATAGATAGATAGATACATAGAAGATAGGTTGGTAGGTAGGTAGATAGTCAGAGAAAGAGAGAGAAAGAGAGGAGACCTCAAGCACCTTTCGGTCCATCAGTGGCTTCGCTCTGCCATCCCTGATTCACAACAACCAATCTCTCCTATAGGTTTCCTATTTTTGAAACTTCCGCCACCGCCTTGTGCGGTACTACTGGTAATTTGGTTAATTATGGTTTATGGTGGATATAACTATAGTTAATGGGGTTTACAAACCGACTTAAAACTATGGGGGCACCACGTTGTACTGTAACAATAAGTTGATAACACTGTAAGTAGATATAAATGGACGATTTGGAGGTACCACCAGTTCAGGTAACCCCGACTTGGTAATCCCTTCTGTATTTGGAGCAACAACACAACGTGTTCCATTCATTTTCCTGTAAATTCCGAAGTAAATCAATCCATTCTCTGTAACTACAACACTGTGTGCAAAAGTCACAGGCAAATACAGGATGGGCCCCCCCAACTATAAGTTGGTTTATAAACCATTATAATCCCCATTAACTATAGTTATATCTACCAAAAACCATAGAGTTCAGCCACTTATAAACCAACTGAACGCTATCTTGGGGGCCCCATCCTGTACCTTCAACATTTCTGCAGACCGGTTTCAATCTCCCCAACAATTCCGTCATTTTGTCGAACAGCTGGATCCCAAACGAGCAGACTTCACTGCTCGCAGTGGCTGCTAAACCCCCGTTGGTTGATTATTATGTGTATATACATCAAGGTATACTATCTGGGTAAATTATAACGACCTCACTGCGACCTCACTGGAATCATGGTTAGTAAGGGGAATCATCCCCAAATGGCCTTAATTCAGGTTAGTGAATTATTATAATTTACCCAGATACTATCGAATATATTTAGGATTGCCACACTTGGGAAATCCGTTCTTAACCAGCCAGGATTGGAAAAACGACAACATAGTGTAGGGTTTTGAACACTGCTCTTTTATTACCATATACTGTAGTACCATTATGCTTACTTTTGCAGTTATTACTATTCTTGATTACTATGTTTGCTATTCCTATGATTCTCAATAATAGTGATAATAATATCTTATAGTAATTATCATTTGTTTTAGTTCTTATTGTCAATGAGTCCAATTATTACTATTCCGTATACTATTCATAGTAATCATCCAATAATCACCATCACAAATCATTTTTTTATTGCAATAATCATCACCCCTATTATTATATAATCACCAATCATAGTAATCATCATATCTTCCCGCCGGAGTGATTTTCATATTTTTGTTCACACAGCCCAGGTAGACCGATCGCGAGGCACTGGGCCCCCCCTGTTCCGGATCGTACACTTGGAGCGTCGCTCGATGACTAAATTTCGCGATGTTGGCTGAAGTCGATGTTTTTTTTCTGGGGAAATGCACCAACGAGTTCCAAAAATGTGAATCATCAGGAATAGGAGCTTAACATTATGTATTCCGGAAGAAAAAACAATTTCATGTGGAAAAGAGAGAGTAGAACACATACTTGGTGAACCTTGTTGTTTTTGTAGCTTTGCTTTGGTTATGTTTAACCATATCTGAGGAAAGCTTAAATGCCTAAGTCATGACAACGTTGAAATGATTGGATATGATTGGCATCCGTGGCTTATATGGTGATTTCATCTTGGGACTGGTATCTATATTATTACTATCATCAATATCATATGATGATTACCATCTATATTAACTGTGTATACTAATCAATCGTAATATCTATGCATTAAAGGATCTTAGATGGGATGGTGGGAACTATCATAAAGAGTGATGTAACTAGGCAACCAGCAAGGTGGGTCACTTCCTTCATGGGCACTTCTCCCAGCAACAACTGTTGGCGACTGCGACTTGCGGTAGTATATATTATATATATATATATATAGAGTGTTTGCGACTGTGAATTTACTTCCTCTGGGAAGATGCAATGTGCCCACCCCCCCCAGTTCTAAGTTGGTTTATAACCCCATGAATACTATAGTTATAGAATGTTATAGGTATCATAAACCATAGTTATTGAAGTTATGTGCACCAACTTAGCTATCTAGGGGGCCGCACATTGTGGTTCTTTTACTGCTGATCAGAGTTTTGTGTTCAAGCGAGTCACCATACCTTGCCCGAAAAACACAATGGGCTGTTGCTACACCCACTTGCGATTTTGAAAGGTTGAAGCACCCAAAACAGAATCACAGAGCATGACAGTGCAGACAGTGCTGTTCTAAGCACATGTTTTTTCGTATTTTGGTTGATTTTACTCCCCTGTAAACGTTTACAGACTTCGATGTGGAAATCCCACCATGAAAAACTTCGGTCATTTTCCGAATGGAAAGTTGCATGGGTTTTCCGCATCCAAAAATGCCATGGTTTAGCCGTTTTAGCGGGCCGACAAGCTCATCCCACTCTGAGGTGCACAAAAGGATTGACGTAGGTTCACAGGTTCAGAAAACACAATTCTTAGTCTTAAGCATCAATCGTGATGGTTGAATCCAATTTGCTGATAATATATATCTCTATATATATATATCTACAGCCCTTGTTCGGTGATGGGAGTTTTGAATCTTTTTGGTTCAAAGTATCCCTTTCAACTTTTGATATTCCTTTCGACCCGACTTTGATATCCCTTTCCATTTTCAACTGAGGCAATCACCACACAGAGAAGCTTGGAGCAGCTGATTTTGGGTTATATCCCCAAGATAGCTGCTAGCTTGGGTAAATGTTCACCGCCATTTTGGGATGTCGGTGTCTTTGAAAATAGAGAAATTTTCACACCCCTTAAACGGCCATATTTTAAGTACAGAAACTTAAGTGATCTTAAAGGACAAACCCACTAATATAGTACTAGTGGACATGTTTTGTATCTAACAAATTATATATATATATATATACATATTATATATCTAACACATATATATATAATTATATTATATTATATATATATATGCATACACACTACTATCCTACTAAGCCTGCCCAGCAACATGTTTTCATTGTACCAACCCCACAACAAGCTCATTGTCAAAGGCGAGGAGTGGGAATCATCCCAGCAAAGGTTTCCGTTCATGTCAGATGCCGGATATGTAAAACATACGTGGTACACACCCAATAAGACTTGGCAATAACTGGCAACCATATGTTTCAAAGTAACATAAGTATCGGATTGTTAGGCTTAACTAACTAGGTCAATCTTAGATGGGTACAAACTAATCTTTTAGTCTTTTATTTTTTGGTATCAATGGGAATATCTACGTTCAACAGCTAAGAATTTTCAGTTTTTGCAGGATATCTAAATGCCAGATCCATGATTCATTGCTTAAATCCTTTTGTTTTATGATGAATTCCCAGTAACTGGCACTGTCAAGCACTGTTAATGGGACTTATTGCTGTTCTGCAACGAAAAGCCCTTGGATCAGACCGGGGATGAAGAAGCGTCGATGGGTTAACGGGTTGGGGATTATTACAATGTGGCCCCCCCCAGTTATGTTTGTTGTTTTATAAACCCCATGAATACTATAGTTATAGGTATCATAAACCATAGTTATTGAAGTTATAAATTAACTTAGCTGTTGTTTAATTGTTTGGGGACCCCACATTGTATATATCATGGGAATATCATGTGAATATCATGGTTATCATGGATATCTACTACTTATTCCATGGTATTCCTACCTGGACATTCCTACTGGAACTATGTTGTAGGAATATCATGGAATATCTACTTCAGAGCACCCCAAAATGAGAAGAACTTTTCAAGACCCCCCGAAGTCACTATAAGTGTCTACTAATCTCTTCCCCCAATAGCCCCGCAAATTAAAAAAGACGCATATAGTTAAAATGTGGGGCCCCCTAGATAGCTAAGTTGGTGCACATAACTTCAATAACGATGGTTTATGATACCTATAACTATACGTAGTATTCATGAGGTTTATAAACCAACAAACAAAACTGGGGGGCCCCACATTGTAAGCATTGGATCGATTCAATGCGGTCCCATATGGGGTGGTCCATGCTTTCGATCCACCCCCACTTCTGGATCTACTGCAAGACCTAGGGTGGACAATGTTCCGGCAGCTGATTCGGTGACTTTGCTCAAGCTGCTTCTTGGCCGAAACAAAACGTAGAGAAGATATAAAGTAGTACCGATACACACTGGTTTGTGGTTTGGAAAATGTTTTTTTCCATTCAGTTGGGAAAAGTAACCCCAACTGACGAACTTATATTTTTCAGAGGGGTTGGTATTCCAGCAGCCAGGTTCATATCTTTATTTCATGGCATCCTTAAGTTCATATTCTATATTTCCATATTGGGCATGTCATAATCCCAACTGACGAACTCATATTTTTCAGAGGGGTAGGTATACCACCAACCAGCACAAATATACTGCAAGTTACTTTGGATCTGGAGATAGCTGAGGCAACCACTTGCTGATTCACCTACCTCCGTGAATAAAGAAATGTTTAGCAAGGTGGTTACCCCCAATCCTTTGCTGAGTTAGTTTTGCGGTCCCTCGCACCCGTAGGATAACTTTGGGGAGTTAGGGAATATATATATATATATACATACTTATCCATAGTAATCCATAGTAATATGGATGGGTTCATCTAAATCATCAAAGCCCCACCAGTACGGATACCAGTCCGGGTTTACATCCAATGCCATGATGATATTTCTAATATCATAGATTATATTTCATATATTGTATATGTTATGATATATATATATTTATATTATACATTTTATATTTTATATAATATATTATTTATTTTAAATTATATATATTATATTTTATATATTATATTTTATTTATTAATTTATTTATATATGTGTTTTACATTTTAGATATTTTATATTGTTTTTTTATATATATTTTAAATATTTTATTTATATATACATATATTTATTATATAATATACTATATATATATATATATGTATATTTTTTTTTTATTATATAATATTTATTGTTGATTATTAATATATATATATATATATATTTATTATATGTTATATTTTATATGTTTATATTTTGTTTTTTATATAATATGTTATTTTATTACTTCATAATATAATATATAATATTATATTATGTTATATTATATTTTATGAAAATATCTTATATTATATAATATTATATTATATAATATTATATTGTATTAAAATTTATTGTATTATATTATATTATATTATTTTTTAAAATTTTATTAGTTTATATTTTATTATATTTTATTATTTTATACTATATTTGTTTATTTTTTAATTAAATATTATATTATTTAAAAAATACATATATACACGTATACTAGTTCATACATACATACTGTGCCCATTGTATGACGAAAAAATGCTGCTGAGCCCAGCGGCCGAAGAATGTCTTCAATCAGCTCCCGAATTGTCATTGGTGTGGCCACCATAGAAAAAAACATTGGAAAAACCATAGGAAAACTATAGGAACATTGGGATTTCATGGGATTTATGGCTGATTTATGATAGCTAAGTTGTTTTATACAATAACTATGGCAACTATGGTTTATAGGTGATATATCGAACTAGTTAATGGGATTAAGCCATGTATAAGTGGGGGCCACCACCTCGTTCCTCTTGGGCACAGCCACAGGTGGGGCGCCAGCTATTTGATCTGCGCCCAGCATCGGAACTTGCTGATCTACGATTACGAGGATCAGGTGCCTCCAGGGCTTGAAAGATGGGTTGCACCATTTTGCACCAATGAATAGGTGAGAACAAAACATATGAGTTACCCCATTGGAGTTTGTTTGTGCTGTTTGTTTCTTGCTTGAATTGTTTTTTTGCCATTAGATTGGACTTCAAAAAATTGATCATTTTTCTGCCCAAAAAAACAAGCCTTCAGTGGTTCATTCTTTGTCTGACCAAGATGCATGGGCGGCTTCACGAAATTCAACCAAATAAAACTCCGACTTGTTGGTCGGCATCATTCGAAGTGAATATCTTTACTGGTTCTTTTCTGTTCTGTCCTAAGGTTTTTTTGGTGAGAGAGAGAGATATATATATATTTATAGACAAGTTTTTTGTGGGGAAACGATTTCTTAAATTTGTTCATTGCCTGTTTATGCTGGATAAATAATAATCTCACCTTTTTTTTTAATAGACCGAATTACTTCAAAAGATGGATGCTTCCGTAGCAAAGATATCTCAATCTCTCAATCGTGACCGACGCCAGTGGGTCTGAAACATTGGCCCAAAGCCATGAAAAAATCCTACAATGTGGCCCCCCCAGTGATGTTTGTTGGTTTAGATTCGCACCAGTAACTAGTTCGTTATAAGTACCATAAACCATAGTTATTGGAGTTATGTGAGCCAACTTAGCTATTGAATGGGGGCCTCACATTGTACCCTTTGGTAAACATTCACATTGTGCTATTGAAAATGACCATAGATTTACAGTGGATTTACCCATCAAAAATGGTGGAATTTTCCATTGTTTTTTGTATGTTTACTGGAGGGGTAGATCAGGCATTGTTGTAGGATCATTCCGCATCTGGATGGCATCAATTAGTAAAAACCGCCTATGGTGATCCAACATGCTGGCCGCCGGAGCATTCTTAAATTTAGTTTGATGATTTTCCCACATATGTACAATGTGGGGCCCCCAAGTTAACTTGAAGTTAAAATACATATAAATCGAGTTAGAGAAGTTAACTTGAAGTTATGTTAACTTATCTTAGCACTATTTATAACTTAAGTTATATCTTTGCTAACTTTTTTGGATGGTTTTTTGGTCATGATTATGAGATTTTCGTCGTTTCACGGTTGTTTTGGAGAACCCTGTGTCCGCCGCGCTTTTTTGACGCTGCCAGGTGATGATTTATCACGGAAGGCACATGACCGTATCACTTTTAGTGTTGGTCCAGGCCGGCACATGGAAGTTCGCCAAGGACCGGTGGTCCACTATTTCCCTATCGTTGCTTCGCCGGAAGATTCTGTACGAATCCCCATGGCGAATCGGCGCCAGCTTTGTGATGTACACATACAAGCGGCTGCCTTTGTGCAAGAAAAAGTGAACACGCTTCTTGCAGGTTTTTGCCGAAGAGAAGGCAATCGTTTTCTTTAATCTCCACCATTTTGCCGTTTAGTCTCCCAGAATGGGATGGGTTCGCCTGTCGGCCAATTCTTCTATCCTGGCAACATTGTATCCTCTCAGCTCCCAATAAGCGAGAGGATGGTACTCACCACACTCACCTTCCCGGTCAACCCGGGATGACGAGTGAATCATGTTCTTCTTCAGCACGCCTCTGGCCTGCGAGAAGGACAGCCTCTTGTCCACACTGTTCATGCGCTCCGCCCGAGAATCTTGGTAAAAGGCCACCACATCATCTTCAGTGAGGCACGAGGAAAGCTCAATGCCATGACAAGCGAGCTGTCCTTTCACAGCGTGACAACTCTTGCACGTCCAACGCAGGTCTTCTCGAAACTTGGGGGTGCAGATGGCTTCATCCCTCTGCACAGACGAGGTACAGCGTCGACAGATCACCTTGTCTTCGACCGTAGGCACGTCCGTCGCCATATGCGCCCTCAGGCGGAGGCGCCTCAGCGGCTGCCTCTGCGCAATCCGGCTGCGATGCAGGCACTTCCACGGCATCCTGCGTCGGATCCGGAATCTCTACCGTTGGCACCTCTGTCATTGTAAGCCAACAGAACAGCAATGGACAATTGCGACGCTCCCTTGCGATTCCTGAAAAAAGCTGCGGTAAAGTGGTCATGTAGGAAACACAAAGAAACTCATTTTTGACTCATTCGCGTTTCCACGACACTTCTTTTATAGGTCGGAAACACATACGCGTGCCCCGGTCAAACATATGGTTTCAGTTGAAAACACATTTGCGTTTCCCTTCTATGCTGGAAACACATCCCTGAACTTAGACTCAGAGTTATCTCAAGGAAACACATTTTTGACACATACGCGTTTCCAGCCTTCTTTTTTATTACTAATAGGAAACACAAGCGCGCTCCCAAGCTTGCTGGCAAGTAAAGTGGGAAACACTAACGCGTTTCCGATGTTTTTTAGAATTTTTCCTGGAAACACACCTGCGTGTCCCAGAAAGTCCCTTTTTTCCGTCGCGGGTTCAGTTTCTATGGTCTGTACAGAAAGGTCCATGCAAGTTTCTACTGGAAAGACTTGCCAGCCGTTTCCATGGCTGTCTTGAGCAGCGCTAACATCAGTTCCTTGTGGTGCCCTGCGGCATCTGCAGCCGCAGCTGCCTTTCCAGGAGCTTTGCCTTCCGCCTTCTGCGGTGGCACAGCTTTCTGAGCAGCGGCTCTCACCAGCGCTGATGCAGGCTTGTCGCCAGCAGATCCCGTGCCCTCAGGCGCGGCCGCAGCTTTCACTTCCACGTCTCCAAAAATTTGCAGATTCGGCAATAGCGCATCAGGCTGCCTGACTGCCGTCTGCCCACCCATGGCAACGGCAAAAATTGCAACCGTCTGTGCCATTTGCAAACCTGCCAGGCGAGGATCCGGAAAGCCCTGCAGGGCCAGCGTGTTCTGCTGATTCCCCAACTGCCTCTGCAACTGCACCTCGCGATGTGTGTTCCGCAAAGGAATGGTGCGGGCAGTTTGCCAGACCACATTCAAATCCACAGACATGGGAGGAGCAGCGAATCCGCCAAGGGCCATCGCCTCTGCCACATCGCTCGGCAACTCTGCCACCTGGTTGGGCAACAACTCCAAATAGCGACCTGCTGGCAATGGAATGCCAGAGTGTCCAGCCCGTGTCACTGTTGTCTTCAAGACACTCTTGACCGTTTGTAGCAACGTCAGCAGCTGTGGAATTGTCAAATTGTCCTGCTGTCCCACCAGCGAGGCAATGACAGCCATCGATGGTTCCGTCGGATGACGCATTCCAAGGTTGTTCACTAAGTGCCGAACCAAGCGATCAACCCGACTCACTTGAGACATCTTCCGATCAGCAAGAGCATCCCAAATTTCTTGTGACAGATATAAGGGAAAACTCCTATAGTCCTGCATGCTCGCCCTGCGCAATTGCTGGCTTTCAACCTGCGCCATGGCCACCTCCTACAAGAAGCCGGTTTGAGCCATGAAAACCAACGGATATTCTGTTTTTCAAAGTAGATGCATCCATTTTGCAACAACAAAAAGCTAACTTGTCTAACTTGTCTAACTCGTTTTTGCTTCAACCTGCTATCTCAAGTTATATCTTGGCCAACTTTATACATAAGTTAACATAGTTATAACTTATGTTGCCCCCACTTATAACTTGAGTTACCCCATGTTATAACTTAACTTATAACTAGGGGGCCCCACATTGTATATATATATATATAGATATTCCTGGTTTGTGGTTTGGAACAGTTTTTTTTCCATATATTGGGAATAATCATCCCAACTGACGTTCACTTCATTTTTCAGAGGAGTAGGTCGAAAAAACCACCAACAGATGCGCACGTAGTTCTGGGATGTCCCAGCCATGTTTGATGACACCGGATGCTAGTCCATTTTTAATAAATAAATACCGTGCAAATTCAAAGAATTATGTACATCAATGTTACCTCAATAATTATATCCTCTACATGTGTATATATATATATAGACATTACCTGACCTCCATGTTCATGTTCCCTGACAAAAAATCCCATGAGTTTCCACATGTGGATGCGAAAGAAGCCGTGCTTGTCCCGGGTTGAATCGAAGTCCAACGGAGGCGCCTGGCGTGAAACTCATCATTCGAGGTCAGGGTTCAGTAACTTGGCCGGTGAACATGGGCTGTGACTTGACGCCTGGAAAATCATCTGTACCCGGCCTGGTAAACAGACAAAAAACGATGATAAAACCATGGAAAAACCATGGGAAAATGATGATTTATATGGAAAATCACCATGTTTTATGGGTAAATCAATTATTTCTATGGTCATTTTCAATAGCTATGTTAAATTACCAAAGGGTATAGATGGTTATTTATTGGATATATATATATATATGGGTTTGCCCATCAACAATAGATATTTCATGGGAATTCATTTTTTTGTTTGATGATATAGAGGTTTGGTAAAGTAGTGGTACCCGATGGTGCCCACAAATCATCCAAGTCATTGGACCATGACTTAGTATTGAAACCCAACTTAAGAAACCCCATATACAGCACCAGGAGTTGCTGAATATCTTTGTTTTAATCTTCTCAATGGGAAATCCACTACTTGGGTTTTACTTATCTTTTAGGAGGGGGGCGTGGTTCTTTTCTAGCAAATCCAATTAAATTAATTGTACAAGGGGTTTGTTTGGTCGGTGATTTTGGTTCTTGTCCAATGGGACATATTTCATGCCAAAAAAGGGGAATCCATAGGGAAGTGTTTTGTTTTTGTTGGTGGCCTTAAGGAAATCCAAGTATATGTTGCTGATCAATGGGGGTCCCATAAACACCCATAAACACCTATCAATCAGCTGTATAGCTAGGTTTTAAAATAGTTGTAACTTATAACATCTTATGACATGTTATAACGAGAGTTAGACGGGTTTTAAAAACAACCTATAGCTGCCGCGACACCACCTTAGGACCTTGTCCAAAAATGAGGTATACCCGGTAGTTTTTCTAGCTAGGAAATGATGATAAACACTGGGATGTGGTGTACCTGTTTTCAAACAAACCAATGGTTATCTACTATACAGTATATATGAGTATAGGTGTACTGTGTACAAGCAAGCCTACAATTACATTATATAATATAGATATCAATGTGTGGCCAAAAGCATACACAGTATTCAAATACACAAGTAAAGCAACAAACAATAAACAAATATAATATAATACTTTAATATTATATATATATCCAGATATAACGATACTGCAATAGAAAAAATCACTTTTTTTTTGCAAAGAACTCTCTGGGGTGTCCTTTGATGGAGTGATCACTGAGGTATTCTGCGGTCCAAAGCGATAGCATTTTTTTTGTATCCAATCGAAGATACATGGAAAATCATGGAAAATCCATTATTAACGGTGATTTAATGGTGATTTAATGGGATCTAGTGGAATTTAAGAATCAACAATGGGGATAATCAGGATATATCTGGGTAAATTATAACGACTTCACGTCGCGACCACACTGGAATGATGGTTAGGATTCGGGGAATTATCCCAATATGGTCTTAATTCAGGTTGGTGAAATATTATAATTTACCCAGATGTATGCATATGTAGCATATCACTGTGGGTATAGTACTTTGCTGTGCATATCATATAATATATATATATATATATCATATATATATATATATATATTATCATATCATCGGGTTACGAAACAGCACTTGGTGTTCTGATATGAGCCCATAGATATCATTTGCCAAGCAAAATTTGCATCTCGGGACAACCAGAAGCCTGCAGATGAGCCATGTAAACTCATGAATCTGCACCGCAAACATACTATTACCCTCTGGTTATGACGAACATAGCCATGGTATAGATGGCCCATTTATAGATGGTTTACCTATTCAAAATGGTGATTTTCCATGGCTATGTTAGTCATAACCAGATGGTAACAATGCCCCAGGCAACATTACGTTTCTTGATTTAAACCCCGCAAAACTGACGGATTCCCCTTTTTTTTGACCAGGTACAAAAAGTGGTATTCCCCAGTTGCAAGTTGAATTATAGAGCCATCATGACCCATCTGTCTAACTAGTCAAGCTACTGAAATATTTACCAACTTAGCTAAGGATTGCGGGCACCCAACGTTTTATGTTTACGGATTTAAAAATAGATCTTAAAATACATGTTTCTTCGCCATGTAAAATGGCGTTTTCAAAACGCATGACGCTGATTTTTTTCTGCAGGAGATTATGGCGGTGGATTCGCAAGATCCCGAGATCATTGCCTCGCTGGATCGAGACGTTCCGAGACGGCGACGTCACCAGTGAGTGATTTTAAATGAAATTATACCCTCTGGTTATGACTAACATAGCCATGGTATAGATGGCCCATTTGTAGATGGTTTACCTATTCAAAATGGTGATTTTCCATGGCTATGTTAAATGACCAGATGGTAACTATCCCAACAAATGTTACTCAACAAAGGTCAGTGAATTATAACTTACCCAGACATATGTTTTTGATAGATGTTTTCTAATATTGTTTTCTAAAAGGTGCCCCAGTTTGTTAGTTTTAGTAGTTTAAATGTTGGCTCAAAGTCATACGGTTGCAACTAAACCAACTTTTCACCAGGGGTCCCACCTTCGCAAAAATGTGAAACAGCAAAACATTAGTAATTAAGATTGTGTATCTGGTTGGTGGTTTGGAACATTTTTTATTTTTCCATATACTGGGAATAATGATCCCAACTGACGAACTCATATTGTTCAGAGGGTTGAAACCACGAACCAGCATCTCTTGTACTGAGCTGGAACTTGGGGGGTAGCAATTTCCCAGCGTAGATGACGTATGTAAATTTGCCTACGAGGTGATATGGGTTTAGTTGCACCGGAGGTTTCCTACAATACAATGTGGGGCCCTCCAGTTATAAGTTGGTTTCTAAAGCCCATAACTATAGTTATAGGTATCATAAACCATAGTTAGTTATTGAAGTTAGTTTGGGGGCCCACATTGTAACATGGGGCTACCCCAAGCCATCATGGCTTTACTAGGTAGGTCATGGTGATCCATGACTTGGATGATTTTGGGCCCGAAGATGAAGGACACCGCCCGCGATCTAACTGGTTCAATGAAGGACACTACCGGCCTAGTTGACCCATGAACACTAGATCACTAGTGCAATATACCCTCTGGTAGACTAGCATAGCGAACTGGAAAATCACCATCTTTAGGTTCGGTAAATCAACTATTTCTATGGGCCATTTTCAATGACTATGTTAAATTACCAGAGGGTATCTCGCATAAAATCCAATAAACCATGGTAATCCATGGTAAACGCAATAACCAAAACTGGTTGGTGGTTTGGAACATGTTTTTCCATATATTGGGAATAATCATCATTTGACTAATATCTTTCTGAGGGGTTGAAACCACCAACCAGTTTTTCATATACCTTTTTCACCAATTCAGCAGTATGAATTCTGAAGTGTTTGTTCCTATTATTTTCTATGATTGGCTACTATCATTATCGTTATTATCATTGTCATTATTGATCCTCTCTCCCTATTACTGAAACGCCCCCCCAAATTGTAAACACGGCGATCTATTTTTATTATTAGGTGCTTGTTTTTTTAATTAGGGTGGCTCTAATATTCCAATGAAAAACCCTAATAATAAACATAAAAAAATCAGTTTCAAATTTGATTAAACCCCTTATTAAAATCTATTTAAGATATTGCCAAAAACCGGATTTCGAAGCTTTCCCTAAGAACCTGCTGGTGGCAATCTATTTTTATTAATAGGGGGTTGAACCCATTGTTTCCCCATCCTGTTGTTCTCATTGATTCTCAACTACCACAATTAAAATCCATTTGTGCCCAACCAAAAACCGGAAGTCCCACACCAATCATATTTTGTTCTTATTTGGGGGAGTTTTAGTTAGGAAGAAGGGATTATTAGATAGGGTTATCCTATGACAATGATAATCATAATATGACAATAACAATGGTAATAATAATAATGATAATCAGAATAAAGGAATAATATCATCAATATCATATATCAATATTACTATGATTGGCATAGTATTATCCTGTACTATGCTATTTGTGGCTGGCCGAGTGTTGCATCCCTGAGGCCGTGGTGAAACTTTGGAATGGCAGAACTGCTGAGTGCGTTGCCCAGCTGTGGCATGGCGAAGAAAGGGGAAACTTCAGCTACTGCAGATGGTTGCGAAATCCACCAGTTGGTAGGTGATTTGTTCCATTACAATTTCATTATTTACAATGAATATCAATGAATCATAGTTACCCTCTGGTATATAATTTAACATAGCTATTGAAAATTGCCATTTATAGTTGATTTACCCATGAAAAGGGATGATGTTCCACAGCTATGTTAGTTTACGAGAGGGTACCAATCGTTACCAACTGCTGCAAGATCTCGTGCATCCACAGCAAGTTGGTGCAAATTACCAGCATAGCTAGGATTCATGGTAGATATGTCTTTGCACAGTGCTAGTAAAGTAACAATAAACCGCCCATGTTTTGATGGTTTATGTAAACCACCCATCCTTTTTACTAACATTACAATGAATGCGGGATATAAACCAACTTATAACCGGTGTGCACCAGATTGTACAATGAATAACTGTGCAATAGTAGCCCTGGATTAACGAACTCCCCCGCTGACTAATGTGGGGTACCATGACGGTGGTTATTTCATGAGGTTTCACAAAACGTCTTTCCCAACCACCTACACCATTTTTTGTGCTTCTGGAGCATATAAATCAATGTACAGTACACACATGAATATGAATTGGGCATTAGACTAGGTCATTCTATTGACCTTTGGACTACTAGTCACCCACCTACACACATGACAACATGTTCATCATCATCATCATCATCATCATCATCATCATCATCATCATCATCATAATCATCATCATCATCATCATCATCATCATCATCATCGTCATTAGCATCAGCATCAGCACCAACATCAGCATCATCATCATCATCATCATCATGATCATCATCACCATCACCATCATCATCATCATCATCCTCATCAGCATCAGCAGCATCATCATCTGCATCATCATCATCATCATGAGCAGCATCATCATCATCATCATCTGCAGCAGTTCCAGCATCATCATCATCATCATCATCATCATCATCATCTGCAGCAGTTCCAGCATCATCATCATCATCATCATCATCATCATCATCATGATGCTCATCATGCGGCTGGCAGAGAAACATCCCGAAAGGACATACCCTCTGGTAATTAAGCGTGGCAATTGGAAATCCACTAGAAATGAGGGTTTCAATAAGAACTTCACTTCACCTTTAAATAGTGTATATTCCATTGCCATGATTGATTACTGGAGGGTAACAGGACATGATTGGCTGACCTAAATTTCAACGACACCTGTGAAATCATGCGAATTATTGGTCGACCTGAAAACTCCTTTTTTGAAGGGCTAGCCGCGGCTAGCCTTTAGACTCCAACGTCAAACGCGATGGACGGACCCATCAATCCAGTGAAACCTATTAAAATTGGGATTATATGATTAATGTTGGGGAATATATCATTTAATTGATGATTAATTCATGTTGTGTTTCCCAGTTTCCAAGGAAAGTACCTGATGCTCACTATCACATGGGCTATCCGTACTACCTCTGTGCTCCTTGGAGACTCATGGTGATGGTGAGGATTCGTGTTATAGTTACCCTCTGGTAAACATACAAAAAACTATGGAACATCACCATGTTTAATGGGAAAACTCACTATTTCTATGGCCATTTTCAATAGCTATTTTGACATAACCAGAGGGTAGTGAGGTCGATTCAAGAGTATGAATATTCCTCAAGTGGGATGATATACATTCAATGGGAATTTCAGGATCCTAAAATGGACGTGCGTAAACGTACCATATCTGGTTGGTGGTTTCAAACATGTTTTATGTTCTATATGGGATAATCCTTCCCATTGACTCATATTTTTCAGAGGGGTTGAAACCACCAACCAGATATTTTTGGCCATATTTTGTGGGGATATTCCCTGAAATTTAGGCCTTATATAGGCCTTGTATATGGTAGGTACCTTCAATTTAGTTTCCTGAAATGGCCATTGATACATTTCTGATTGCTGTGATTACTCCTCCCATGTCCCACATCCGCATTCCAAGGAATTCAATCCAATCAGATCTTTAGATGGTATTCGATCTCTTTATTCTGAGGGCTCCCTTCTGGAATTCTAGTTTTACCAATACGGGGGTTTGATTAATATGGGTTATTACCATTAATCAGATATTTTTTTGTTGTTATCAACTATGATTACTATTACTTTCACATACTTCTATTATAGTTTTTTGTTTTTACCATGTTTTTTGCTCCAAAACAAAAAAGTACACCATTATTTTCCTCGGAGCACCCGGCATACCGTAGTGTCCACGTTGGGATTGATGTCCCTTTTTGGTAAAACAAAAACACATCACCTGACAAATTGTATCGGCTTCGGTTGGGATTCCACGAAGATACCGAGAATATGATGAAATATGTATTGGGTTTTCTTTGCTACAAGATTCCATTGCCGCATCCCATTGCTGTGTTGTTTAGTCTATCCTGGTAAGTTCGTAAGTTGGATAGTTTAATCAGCTAGTGGATATGAAATAGATAGTTCTTTTTGGATAGTTTCATCAGATAATGGATATGAAATAATTTGAAACAATTTGAAACTATCAAATGTTTGATAATATGTTTTAATATATATTGTTGGGTAATTGTCATGTGTTTGATCACCACTCAATGTTTGGTCCAAGCTGTTTATTGTCCCAAAATTGCCATGGTATCCATGGTGAATTTTTCGTTTTCAAACAAACACTGTGTTTGGTGTTTCATCAAAAACGATAGTTAATTTGGTGTATAACATGTTATAACTAGATGAATTCTATGGTTTATGGTAGATCTAACTATATTATTATATATTATTATATATTATTATATATTATTATATATTATTCATAGCTCATAAGGTCAATTGGAATTTCAGGATGCTAAAATGGAGGTACCTACCATATATAAGGCCTATGTAAAGGCTAAATGTCAGGGAATATCCCCGCAAAGTATGGCCTTATATGGTACTAACGACGTACCTCCATTTTAGGATCCTGGAATTCCCATTGAATATGTTTTGTTTGTCAAAAAAACATAAATACATGAAAAACGTTGTTGTAATCACAATTATCCATTGGGATTCCAAATACCATTGAATTGCATAAAAATCAACAAAATTATCAACAAATCCCATGTCACAATTCTAACAAATTCCAATGTCATAACAACATTGGAATCCCAATTATCTAACAATCATACAATGTGAGGCCCCCGTTCGATAGCTAAGTTGGTGCACGTAACTCCAATTTAACTATGATTTATGGTACTTATAACTACGTATAGTTACTGAGGCTTATAAACCAACTTATAACTGGGGGGGCCAACATTGTACTCTATCTCCATATTCTTGATGGTTAAAACCTTCATGACCTTCATGATTTGATGATACTCATCAATCAACTAGGGGTAGATCGCAGCCACTGCTCATAGCAATCACATGGCTGGCTGACAGCGAGGTCAGCGGGCATCGCCTCCTTCTGTCGGCCGACGAAGGCGTCTTCTTGGCCGAGTTGGATGATGCCCCAGCCGTGCCCTAGGCGGTACAGGTAGCCGTGGCGAAGCCATGAATTCAACATCGATACCGGTAAAGGGGTACCCTCTGGTTATTCAACAGTCCGCCATGGAAAATCACCATTTTTAATAGGTAAACCATCTATATACCATCTATAAATGGAACATGTTCCATGGCTATGTTAAATAACCAGAGGGTGCCCTCTACTTTGGAAGTGACACCGTTTTTGCATATGTTTGATGCGATTTGCTGCAGCTGATTGATCTGATTGATCTGATTCTTTACTTCCTAGCTTTAACATCTTTGTCCACCATTGTCCACCAATATTTAAAAAAAAACTAGGACGGCAACATCCAAGCTACTGGACTGCTACATCCAAGCCCCTGCGGATGTTGGCGAAAATGCTACTGAATGGTCAAGCTGCTGTTGTTCTCAGTATTACTGAGATTTACCATGAAACAACCAGTATACTTAAATAAATACCATGATATTGGTATGATACTCAGATTACTATATAATGGTCAAGTACTGAAAAAGTATCTTTTAGTGACCATACCAGCTATTTTTTAAGCTACTGTAGTTTGTGAACTGGCTGATCCCATTGAAAAGTGGAAGCCGCGTTCACCTGGGATGCGCCACAATATGAATGAGTTTGGTAACGTATTCATCAAGCAGAATGTTGCTTCTGAGTCACAATGATGGGCCTGTTGAATTTGCCACTTTAGATACATATAGATACTGTAATTCGTATCCGCATTGAAGTATGGTCCTGGGCCTATTGATGACATGGTAGTTGTAATTCACTCTATACATTCACGCGGCGTATCACTACAGTTCAAGCCACTTCTATCCCAACCAAAAATGGTGTTACAACGACCCAAGCTGTGCTTAGCTGTGATTATGACACAGCTATTTGCTCTTGCAGAGCCAATGATTGCAATGATTGCTTGGGAGGTGCAGTTGGGCGAACAAAAATCATGGGTATAACGGTAAAACCATAGGATTTTGACACCCCTAAGTTCCTAAGTCGGGAATAGTTGGGATGGCCCAGAACACTATGCTTGTAGATTTATAACTGAAACTCCACCCCAAGTGGTATCTCCAAAATTGGTTTCTTTCTCAAGACATTGACCAAGTTAAGTGTTTTTGCAGCACATTTCGAGCGAATCTATTTATCACGAGCTGTTTCAATGTGGCCGGGCGCCAAATGGCAGCTTTGTTGCGGCGGTAGGACCCCGTTCGGGGCAGTACTCATGGAAGCGAAAAAGATGACATGCTGAAGCTATGCCAACCCCACGAACAACAACCATAAAGATTAGTCAGTTCATCACTAACAAACATGTTAAGGGTTTGTGGATGTTGTTTTTTAAATGTATGTTTATGGAAGATAATTGCATTGAACCAGTTCATGGCGATGGCTTTTGGTTGGTTTTGATGGGAAAAAACACCGACATTTACAGAATCTTTTGGGAAAACATAGTGAAAACCCAAATGATAGTGACCTCACAAAGATCTCTTTCGGTGTACGTAGTGTGTGAATCTCCACCAGCGCCGTGTGAAGCTTTTCCCGGGGGTTTCCACCGCCACGGATAGCCGCGGTGACGAAAACATGGTCAGCCGCGGACATTTTCGTGAAAAAGGGAAAAAAGGAGGGTTGGTTGGTGGTTTGGAACATGAATTTTATTTTGCCACATATTGGGAATGTCATCATCCCAACTGACGAACTCATATTTTTCAGAGGGGTAAGGTGAAACCACCAACCAGAGGGTTGCTTGAGGCCACTTACCCAGTTTGTACTCGATTGATGGTTGATTTCAGCGGGATGCAACTGATGCAAGCCCTATGATTTTTGTATCCTATAACGGTCACCATAATATGCACCCTTGAGTGGAACTGCACCCCTATAGTTGTGACAGGTTGTGACCCAATTAAAAAAAAAGATCCCCAGCAGGTGGGGGACTAGGGGACTAGGGTTTCTTGCCACTGACTTTGCAGTGGATAGTGGATGCAAGTCCGGGAGGCGTACACAGGGGTCTACAAAGCGGGAGCCTACTTGTAAGTTGGTTCATAAACCTATGTGTATCATGAGATATCGACCATAAACTCTTGTTGTGCTGGCCTATAGATACAAACTAACCTTATACATTATGATTTTGGTATTACCCACCAGTAAAATTAACATAGACCCTGCCAGTTGTCGGGGTTGGAAGATTAGTTTCCACTCAAAAATTGTTGTTTTCAGGGTCTACTTACTGGTGCTTAGCAGGTAATTTTCGGCAATGATCCACTGGCTAACTATCAATTATAATCCCAGCAACCGTTTCCCATCCATTCCCTACGTTTAGCACCAGTAAGTCGAACTGTTTATTTACCAGAGGCTCAAACTTTTCCAGAAATCTTGCGCTGTGCACAGGAGACCTTCAAAGAGCTGCCCGAGTGGGTCCAGGTGCCGAAAAAAACCATTTTTCCGGAGAGCGCTTAGATTGGCGAAGTCTAAGTTGGTTTATACACCGTATCAATGGGAATGACTCAGGATCCAATACATGGAGGTACGTAAACGTACCAAATAAGGCCATATTATGTGGTGATATGCATTTACATGGTACCTCCATTTTAGGATCCTGAAATCCCATTGACCTTATGAACTATGAATAATATAGTTAGATCTACCATAAACCATAGAATTCACCTAGTTCTAACATGTTATAAAGCAAATTAGCTATCGTTTTGGGGGGGGGCAATATTGTATTGTATATTTTGTCGGAAGAGACGGAAGAGACATGAAATTACTTTACGCCAAGTGATCCCCATCCTGACACACTGTTCTGACATAGTTTCTGGTATACCATCTGGAAGTATATATGGCATATATTCTGACATTCTTTCTGGCATTCATTCTGGCATTCTATTTGGCATCTATTCTGACATTCTATCTGGCATCTTTTCAGCCTTTCATTCTGGCATACTATTTGGCATCTATTTTGACATTCATTCTGGCATTCTATTTTGACATTTTTTTCTGACATTTATTCTGGCATCCTATCTGAGATATGTTTTGGCATGTTTTGGCATTCTTTCTGACATTCTTTCAAGCATTATATTAAATCTGACACATGTTTTGACATTCTGTTTGGCATTCTATCCAGCATCCTGCCTGGCATTCTATTTGACATTCTCTCTGGCATGAGTTCAGGTCCAGGCGTGGCCCACAGCATCGGTGTTCGGGTCCATGCGTGCCCAGCTGCGGAGCTGGCAGAGGAGATCAACAAAGATGCGGAGGAGGAGAACAAGGAGAAGAAGGAGAAGGAGTTGAACCTTTGTGAAAATCTAGAGACACTCAGGAGGGGAAAGGTGATGAACAAGGGGAGATTTCAGGGGTGTTTGTTTGCTGTTTCTTGAAGGGTTTTTGGCCTATAGAAGTTAACATGTACAAAAGCTATCCGGGACAACAATGACGTGAAAGCATGTCAGAGGACGTGTTCTATCTAGATATCATGCAAAAGCTTTCTTTTTACAACATGGACTTGAAAAGCGATCTATCCTGGATAGCAGGTAACATATATAGCACTTGGCATGCAGCACATCCTTGAGCCCCCAGTTTCAAGTGGTGTTGGGAAGGTTGATTTCACACTGTGCATTTCTTTCTATGGACATGTGTAAAATCACAATTTTGGATGGCTGAATTTGCATTTTGGTATTTCCCTAGCCGCAGATTCATTGGTCGTGTTTATCGTCTTTGGAGGGCTGCCAGTGACTGAGAATATTGTCCACGAGGATTGTTGCCGCCACAATCTAGGGACAAAAAATGACACTTAACCGGAAATCGGGAAACAGACATCCAGACAGAGATCATGTTTGTTGCCCTCTGGCAAAAAAAATCACAAATATTCAAAGTATTTGAAATGCACTGGTTTCCCTAAGACCTGGGAAACGTGTTATATAATTATATATGCCTACTGAATCCAAAACCCCAAAACATGTGGATAGAAACAAAATGACGTGGTTTTCCCGAGTCATTCAAAACACATTTTTAAAAAATAAAGTGTGTTTTATGATGGTTTTTGATGTTTTATGATTGGTTTAAAGTATCTTAATAACATCATGAATGATTCCACTGAGGCATTGTGGTGCTTCATGAAGTTGATTCCGCTAGCATTTGTGACCCATGGAAGTAAACAAAGCAACTGATCAATGAACATACAAATCATAAGCAAACACTCTTTGATATCACCCAAAGATAGCAACTTTTACAATATTAATAATATACAGATGGTGGGTTTTACAAATCTATGTTGATGGGGTCTATATGAATGGTAGATCCTGCTCGGCCAAGCAAGATCGATCTAGGAGTGGAATGTGTTTCGCTGACATGTAACTGTAACAGTACTTCATGACTGCCTGGAACATGTTCAAAACATTTCAAAACACTGAACAGTGAAGAAAACATGTGGTGTCATGAGCCAAACTGGTTGACATATGGGATGGTTTGAACTATAGTTGTATATATAGTTTTATTTTTTGTTTTTATTTTATTTAGTTATACATATATATATATATACATATAATGTCAACCCTGGATTAATAAACCCCTAGGCTGTTTAATTGTATCAAATTATGATTATTGGAGGAGTACCCCCTAATTAATAAACCATGTAAACCATGGTTTACTCTCATCCGGGGTTGACATTATATATTATATTTACATTTCATTACATACAGCACACCCCCACAGAGAAAAAAACATATTTCACTGCAGGTGGACTATCGAGGCAAAATTGTGTGGGATCCAAGCGGAATCTCCGTTGTGGCCATGGCGACATGGCCATGGCTATTCGTTATCGTTGGTTATGGCACTTTGGGATTATACATTCCAACAAAAATGTGTTTATAAGATGTTTTCTAGTATTTATAACTGGTAAAATTGATGTTAGTTGATTTGGAACATTTCCCTCTGGTAGTTTAACATAGCTATTGAACATGCTCATTTACAGTTGATTTACCTACTAAAAATTGTGTTTGTTTGTTCCATGGCAAACTGTTAGGTTGCCAGAGTGCAACATTCCAGTTGCCTTATACAAAGTGTGCTTGCCTAGGAAATTCCTTCTATACGTATTTTAGTTCGATTATCGGATGGATTTGGGGGGGCTACCCAATAGCTGGATAGTTTTTCTTGTGGAAAATCCCAATCTAAAATGGATGATAACTGGGAGTAGCACTATTTTAGGAAACCCCCAAATGGGAGTTCTTTATGGCATTGCGGCATTGGCTCTCTCACAGTACTTTTTCTTCCATCCTGTACTATGTATGGGATGTTTTATTCAATAATATGTACTTTAAAAAAAGACCCTAGGTAGCTATTTTGGTGATCATCTAGGGTATCATTCGATAAATGTGATTCAAAAAAAAAACAAAAAATACAAACTGAACTGGTGGCCAGAACTGTACTGCCAGAACTGGCCAGTTGGCCATGCATTTAAGGTTGGGCCATCAGGAGCCCAGTTAACAGCATAACAACACAAACAGGGTGGTGCCCCAGTTCTGCATCGCGATTGGTTGGTGCAAATAAGTCCAATTTCACTATGGTTTTTGTTGGTGATATATCGAACTAGTTAATGGGATTATAATAACCCATTTATAACTGGGGGGGCACCACCTTGAAGTGGCAAGTAATTTTCAGGAGGAGTTGATGGTATCGATGCAACATTGTCCATGTCGCATGTCATTTAACTCGTTGTGTCTAGGTCTCCTCGGCCAAAATCCATTCAAACCGGCTTCATTAATCCAGCGGTTCGGAGTGAACACCTTTTTGTAGAAGGCTTTCCCGTAGAGCTTCACTACTGTCACTAGTGGGGTCGATGTGGTCTGTGCAACTCATTTTGCAGCCTAAGTTATTGGACTCACAGTTTCTGATTTAAATTTAAACTTAAACAAAGAATCTGATTCGGAAAATTGGGTTCTCAGAGGGACCCCATTGACTTGATACTTTTTTTTTGACGGACATGTTGATGACGAAATCTCAATTGTCGCTGTTCAAATTCCTAGTTCTTTGACTCATGACCCAAAACGAATTGGAATGATCCATTTGCAAATAGAAAATCTCTCACGACCAAGGAAATGAAGGGCAAGGGTGAGGCCGGAACTCGAAAAAACGTGCCGAGTTTCTCAGCACTCAGCTGAAAGGGACCAGGGTGAAGGGGAACGTAAACGCTGCGATTTGAGCATTTTAAAGTTGTCAAAGTCGGCCTTTTTATGGGGATATTCATGGGGTATCATTTTTCATGATATTTCATATGAATCGAATGAATTTGGGCCAGGTTATCTGGCCGGGTGTTTCGGAATGGGGGAATTTGCTCGCACACGGCCAGATCCAGATTCAACAGTGGATGTAAGGCTATCCTATTTTCAGACAAACCAACATCTTTTGTGATGTTTATGCGGGTGTGAAATGAGGTAATTACCCCCCAAATTACCATCAAATAGGTGACAAGGGGAGGTTCAGAACCTCTGAATTTTGAAGGCACACATTTATTGTATATATAAATTAATAATAATAAAATCAAATGAATAACAATTAATAATAGTTTTCACAATAACAATAACAACAACAATGATGATATAATTAACAATAATAATGATCATAATTAATATGATTCCCAATATAATCTGATTAACAATAATAATTAACTATCCCAACTATCATTATTATTATATTTAAATATACACATATCATATATTGGGATAGTTGATGGCAAGCAACTATCTCTGTGTTGCAGGCGACATCCCCAATCATACCCAACGCGGATCTTGTGGATCAAACACACATTTAGAACCAGCAACATGGGTGTGTCTGGAAATAGGCTACACCCACAATTATAGCACTATTTATAGCCATTTACCCTCTGGTCATGTCAACATAGCTATTGAAAATGACCATTTATAGTGGATTTTCCCATTGATCATGGTGATTTTCTATAGTTATGTTAGTTTACCAGAGGGTACTCAGGAACATGATGATTAGCCATTGGGCTTTGGTGTACACTATTCTCAGACAAACCCACATATGAAAATATGGGATGAAGATGGTGAAATCTGACTATCCGACTATGCGCGTTCTCCATGTTACCCTCTGGTGACTCTGGTAAACGTTTACATAACTATGGAAAATCACCATGCTATTCATCGGTATATCCACTATTTCTATGGCCATTTTCAATAGCATTTTGTACGTTTACCAGAGAGTATATCCATCAATATCCCAGTATTATCCCATTATTATCCCAGTTTTTCCCCGGGTTGTTCACCTTTCGCCATGCACAGTGGTTTCATGCCGGAGGTGGATTGTTGGCTCTTCAAGCCACCGGATCGGACGGAAGCAAGGTCCGTGCAGTTCGACAGGCACAATTCGTCGGGCTGGTCCTGGATAGAGCGACAGGTGAATGTGGTAAACCATGGTAAACCATGGTAAATACCATGGTAAATACCATGGTAAACCCATAAACCAGCCATAAAATCACCTTCAATGGCGATTCGAGGCCGAATGGGAGTTGTTTATGGGTTTTCAAGGCATTGGGGTTAGCGCCTATACAATCTGATATGTAGAATATCATAGAATTGTATTAACAAGAATTGGATTTTGGGGCGCAATATCGAACGAACGGAATTCCTGAGCCAGTAACTGAAGCTATTGCCAGGTTTGATGAGGTTTCCATTTTATGGGGGTAGCCCTAAATCATGCATGTTTATAGGATTTTCAATGAAATAAACCATCCAGCTATTGGGGTACCCAGATTTATGGAAACCCCTAAGTGATGTTGGAAGGGTTTATGTTTAATCTTAAAAATATATACAAAGACGATTATAGACGATTTCATCCTTCACACGGGAACATCATGTATTTTTAAATTGGAACACGTGCTGCGCTTGAACCATTTATAGATGATTTGGCCGCCAAACGTTGGAAGTCTCCGTTGCCATGTTTGATTACCGGAAGCTATTCAGTTGTCCCAATCTGGTTGGTGGTTTGGAACATGAATTTTATGACTTGCCATATATCGGGAATTTCATCATCCCAACTGACTTATCCATATTTTTTCAGAGGGGTAGGTTGAAACCACCAACCAGCAATTGTGATGCACCATTTGCGGCATTTCAAGTAATTACAGCTGTTGGTCAAAACGGCGTTGGCCCTTTGGCCTTGAAGGGCCAATCCCTAGGCCTGTGATAGCCGCAGTTGGTTGAATCCCTACAATGTGAGGCCCCCAAGATAGCTAAGTTGGTTTATAGCTCCAAAAACTATGGTTTATGGTATTTATAACGAACTAGTTACTGGGGCTTATAAACCAACTTATAACTGGGGGGTGGGGCCACATTGTAGTTATGTTTGTTGGTTTATAAACCCCATGAGCACGATAGGCATAGGTATCATAAACCATAGTTATTGAAGTTATTAAACCCCATGAATACTATAGACTATAGTTATATCTACCATAGGCGTCCATAAAGCATAGTTCAATCCCCATATTTGAATCTCCATCGAAATCCGCTTGAAATCCCCTTGCCAGGTTCAATGCTGAAGACACTAGGCGATGTAGAGTGGAAATTTGGGAAATTTACCCTGAACAATGGGGTTTAATGGCGATTTAATGGTGATTTGATGGGATCTAGTGGTGCTACAATAGGATTTGATAATGATTTAATGGGATGTAGTGGTTGATATAATAGGACTTAATGGTGATCAAACGGGGATTCAACTAGGACACGTGCTGATTTAATGGGGATAATCATTATAGTCTTTTTAAGATATTATGTGATCCGTGGTTTATTGGAACATTTTTTATTTTTCCATATATTGGGAAGAAGAATCCCAACTGACGAACTCATATTTTTCAGAGGGGTAGGTATACCACCAACCAGTTATATTTGCATATGTTTGAACTTGGGGTCTACCACAAAATGGCATTTCCAGAAGGAACATGAATGATTATATACTGTACAATGATAAGCCAGTGTAGAAATTCGGGAATCCAACAGATTTCAGAGCCTTCAGGGTCCACAGGTACGGATAATGTTTCAACACTCAGATATGTTCTGTGGTATAATTAGGATTCTGTTTGCTTGTTTTGAGTCAATCAGAACTTCCCATTGGTAACCTTTTATTTCTACGCTGAAAACTGATAAGAACTGGTTGTTTTCCTGCCATATACCCCACGAGCTTAATCAAATCATGATTTTGCAGGTGAAATCCCTGTAGTTGTATGGTTCAAGTGCTTGGGAAGTCGCCCATAAAATAATTAAAGTTGCCATCAAATAGTCTGCTCCCGGGACATCATGGGATATACCCCAGCTGCAAATCATTCACCCATGATCATCCGCCTAGCAGCTAGCATTTTTCCATGTGAGATCTCTCATGGAATGTTGGGTGACAGGACGGCAGTAGAAACATCCCTAATTGAAGAGATTAACTGCAGGATGAGTGCAACCAGCAAAGGGTACTACATCCAATCCCTGACCTCGGGCAAATTCATGCGGTCTACTGTGGTGGTGAATCCTCCAGAACTTCCTCCGGTGCCGGAACTCCCACAACCTGATGGAGATGAATATTCCCCATCCTACATGCCTGGCGGTGAAGAAGAGGATCAACTCAGAAAACCTGGTGCCAGATCCTAGCCGGAGGCACCATGGCCTCTTCAACCGCGCAGTCGTCGCCAACCACATACCATCTCCCACAACCCATCACACGCCCACCCCCCATCACACGCCCACCCCCCATCACCATCGGGGTCGAGCGAAAGAGAAAGGCCGAAGAAGAAGGGAATGTGCCCATGGGAGTTGAAGCCGCATCCAGCTCTTCCGGTGCCACTTACACGGCTCCTTGACCTTGGACAAGGACCCAGGCAGACCCATCTTGTAAGGTGTGTTTCAGAAGCTGTCGCCATTCCGTCCCAATAGTAAACACCATTGCAAAAGAAATCCAAGTTTAGTATTGGATCTATTCCCTGATGTTTTCTGGTTTGCCACCAGTGCTGTATGTATCTTGATCCCTAACTTATACATACATGTGTACGTAAATATATTATTATATTGTATCTAATGTAACACAATAAATAAAAATAATGATAACTTTAATAAAAATGGTAATTATAATGATGATAATGATAATAATATAAATGAATAATAATATTAATAATACAAATGCGAATAATAATAGTCATAATAATAATATTAGCCATCATAATAGTAGTAACACGAATAATAATTCTTAATAATAATAATAGCAACACTAATAATAATAGTAACACTAATAATAATAACAATAATAATAACAATAATAATAATAGTAACATTAATAATAATAATAGTAACACTAATCGAAGGAAGTTTAGAAGTCAAACTTCCGACAATATGGACAGATGAAAAGCAGAGCAGAGCAGAGGCAGAGAGAAGAGAAAGATTAGAAGAGAGAAGATCAGAGAAGAGAAAGAGGCAGAAGAAAGAAGATGCAGATGAGCGAAAAGGTAGGAAAGTCGCGAAACACTGTGTTTTTCCAATGTTTTGTGGCTCCGGATGGTCGAAAAGTAGGCTCGCTAAAGCGGCGGGTGCGGAGCCAGCTGGCCAGATGAGAGATGAACAACTGCATGCCGTTGTGGCGCGCAGCACATGTCGAAGTCAAAATGCACAAAACACACCATGGTCGGAGCACTTTTGGAAGTTGAGATGCCGAAAAAGTGCACGCCGTTGTGGCGCGAAGCACATTTCGAAGTCAAAATGTACAAAGCACACCATGCTCGGACCACTTTTGGAAGTTGTGATATCGAACAAGTGCACGCCGTTGTGGGGCGAAGCACATTTCGAAGCCAAAATGTTAAAAACACCAGGGGTCCGGACCACTTTTGGAGGTTCAGATGTCGCTTCGCTTCGCTTCACTACACTACATTACACTACACTCCACTACACTACACTACACTACATTACACTACACCACACTCCACTACACTACACTACATTACACTACACTACACTCCACAACACTACAACTACAACTACACAACTACACTCCACCACACTCCACTACACTAAATTACATTACACTACACTACGCTCCGACTCCACTACACTACACTACATTACACTACACCACACTACACTACCTTCCACTACACTTCACTACATTACATTACACTCCACTACACTACAACTACAACTACGACTACACAACTACACTCCACTACACTCCACTTCACTAAATTACACTACACTACAGTACATTATACTACACTACACTACATTCCACTACACTCCACTACACTACATTACACTACACTACATTACACTGAATGACACTGCACCACAGATAGACAGGTAGACAGATAGACAGCTAGATAGACAGATAGATAGACAGATAGACAGGTAGACAGCTAGACAGATGAAAGAGAGAGGGAGAGATAGATAGATAAATAGATAGATAGGTAGATAGATAGATAGATAGGTAATTAGATGAAAGAGAGAGAGAGAGATAGATAGATAGATAGATCTATAGATAGATAGATACATAGAAGATAGATAGGTAGGTAGATAGTCAGAGAAAGAAAGAGAGAGAAAGAGAGGAGACCTCAAGCACCTTTCGGTCCATCAGTGTATTCGCTCTGCCATCCCTGATTCACAACAACCAATCTCTCCTATAGGTTTCCTATTTTTGAAACTTCCGCCCCCCCGTGTGCGGAACTACTGGTAAAAAATAATAAAAATATCTAATAATCATAAAAACAAAAGTAATAATACACACACATATATATATACATATCTGATGGTTATATCATGTTATATCGATATTTTTCATTTTCTGCTTGCAAACCATGTGGCAAATTGATAAGACCCAGTCGCTCTGAGCGCCATCGCTGCCAGTCCCAGTCCCAGTCCCAGCCGTCCGACGTCAGGGTTCCGCGCGTCCGGGCGCCAAGATGGATGCCAGCTACGGAGATGGGCCCCGTACCCTCTGGTAAACATACAAAAAGCGATGGAAAATCACCATTCTTAATGGGTAAATCAGCTATTGTAAATGGCAATTTTCAATAGTTATGTTAAATTACCGGGATGTAACGTGGATTTAAAAGGATTTCTGGCAATTTGATGGGAGTGAATGGTGATTTAATGAGATGTAATGGTGATGTAATGGGGATTTCAGTGGTGATGAAATGATGGATGCGACCAAAATTATAATTTTGAGAGGGGAAATGATGATTTATTTAGAAGCGGGTCAGAACCCTAGTGAAACCTGTTTATCGTGGCGAACAGTGCGAGACAAATCAATAGGTATTCTATCCCTACGTAAACTGTGTATATTTTCTATATTGTTCACTGCCATGTTTGAACACCCGGAAAGATTTTCACCTACAACGAAGAGTTTTAACATGCTTTAACCAATCTACAGTAGACAAGTAAAAAACAAGTAAAACCCTCAGAGCCTCAGACACACCAAAAGCCAGAAGTGAACTCATTGTAGCCCCAAAAAGTGATAGGCCGTGATCTCAAACGTTGGTTGCTCAATGGAAAAAAACATGAAAAGCCGACAGGCAGACAGACATGTTCATTTCGACTTCCAAACAGCTGAAACGGTGATTTAGAAGATTGGAGGTTTAAAGGCCAAACTCTCGAAACGAAAGATTGGGGAGTGGAACAGATCATCATTTTTATGTTTGGACTGAGGGGCAGTGGTTTTGGTACGTCTTGTTTCCTTGAAGTATTTGGTAACTTCGTGTAACCTCAGAACAGCGGCCCCAAAATTGGAAGAAATTGATAGAGTTTGCACAGCTGGATTCGTTCCGATCACCAGGGATCACTTCATTGGATACTGCTAGCCAGCTCTGCTGGAATCAATCGGAATCATAGTAATTGCCATGGTTTCCAATGTCGAGGGTTGTGTTATGGTGTCATAATTGTCAACCATTTCATTTGGATGTTTCAAAACTCTTCAGAGGCTCAACCTTGGTTGGGCAAATTAGTTGTTTGTTGATGATTTGTTTGTTGCCATAAAATGTCGGAGCCAGCTAAAACCGATTGTTTTGCAGGGTGTCTAAGATTTTGTGGGTTGAATGTTTCAAAATGTTGACCCATCCCCCTCTAGCAGTAGTCCATCATCTAGTAGAATTCTTATCAGCCCCCCCAAAAAAATTGGAGTGGGGTTATACTACACCGCAATACCAAACAATACCAAATATGTCTGGCAAAATGCGGTCTGGTCTATGTTTCTGATTTCACCTCAATAGTCATCATTGTGGGCCCATTTCTGTTTCTTACTGCATTGTAACTATTTCATTATGTCTTTATCATTCATTCGCTAAACTCCCCAGTTTTGTGGCTATACGAATCCTTCATGAATCTCAAACCAGATTATGACTATTGGAGAAGTACCACCCTCATTAATTCTTACTGGCGCTAAACGCAGGGAATTTTCGGGAATGATCCATTTCATCACTAGTAATGTCATCATCCCAGCAACCCCCAGCAACCCATCCATTCCCTACGTAAAACGCACCAATAAGTAATTCATAAATCTTTGTTTTGTGGGGGAATATCCCATGTTTTATGGTAATTAATGGGTTATATATATATAATAATAATTTACTGGTTGGTGGTTTGGAACATTTTTTATTTGGCGGTTTTGATTTTTTCCATATTGGAACTAATAATCCCAACTGACGAATATTTTTCGGAGGGGTTGAAACCACCAACCAGTTTAATATTGGGGGAAGTACCTCCCTCATTAAAGCCACTATGGTTGTGATTCATTCGGGCTTGATAGACTCGGCACTGGAGTGATGCTTAGGAATGATCAAACTATCCCCAAATGCCAAACTGTTCAGGTTGGTGAACTATGATTACTATAAGTTATTACTATAAGTTATCCAGATGTTTGCTTTAGTTTTTTTTTGCAAAAAAAGTGTTTAGTTTGTTTCGAATAATGTTCAGGAATGATTAATGATCTATTAGGTAGGCTTAGTAGTGCTACTGTGGATGGAGGAAATCCTGCACCAGTTAGTAGATGGTTCATCCCATTCTAATCCCATTATGTGCAGTGTTTGATAGTTCCCAATAGTTGCCAACTGGTGCAGGATTTCGCAACCATCCACAGTATCACATGCTATCACAGCATCTCCAGAATGTTTGGGCTCATCCTGACCCTACCAGGTCAATCTTGAGGGCTGGCAGTGCCATGACGAGGTGGGGGCAGGGGTTGAGAACCAATGGAGGCTTGAACCCAGCGGAAATGATGGATTTAGCCAGGAAAATGCGGGAAATTTCACTTCAAAGATATGATGTATAGGGTTTTGCCATCAAAGATATGGGGATATAACTGATAAATAATGGTTGATCTGGCTGGTGGTGACTGGAACCATGGATTTTTTTGACTTTCCATTCAGTTGGGAATGTCATCATCCCAACTGACGAACTCATATTTTTCAGAGGGGTAGGTATACCACCAACCAGTTACGGTGATTGGGAACCTTTGATGAGATTCAGATGTTAGTTGGTGGATAGCCAAGAAAAAATGCGGGAAATGACGCGTTGTTGATATGGGGTAAATGGATGTAAATGGAATCTGCCGAGAAAATGGTGAGATTTGGCAATCAGGACATATTTGGCAAATGGAATGAGTATTACTGTAAAGCAGCAAGAACTGGCCATTTTCATGGAGATTGGGTGACCCAACGCCCGGGCCCATCTGAGACTGACAACGAGACGATCTTGCAGAAGAGGCGGAACTTTTCCTCCACCCAATAGGGAAGATTATAAACAAGGCAACCGGTTGACTCGGCGCCCTTGTAAGGGTGACGAATTTGAAATTCTGATTTTTGAGGGCAAGAGACTAAATGCTGGTATTTGCAGGAGTCGTCAAAAAAGTTTGCAACATGGACATTCATTTCGATTGGCAGGCGTGTGACTCAAGAGTGAAAATGTGCGTTTTGCCTGTGCAGTGACTCGATTTTTCTCTTCAAGGGTCAAAAAAAACATTAGAAATCTTTGATTTTCAACCATCCGAATCATATCAGGGCGGCATTCACTCTTCCAGTTTTTTCCTCTTCTCGACGCTAGCGGTGCCAGAGCACTTGTGGCTACGCAGAAGCCACAGTCTGCAACAAGGCAGCGTTGTGACGCCATGTCCAGCTGTAGGCCCAAGTGGACCTTTTCTTGTACACCTTTTGTTTTTTTTGTGGAGCATCGACAGAGGTCGCCATTTTCTCAAGTGTTTCCATGTTCCATCCATGTGTTGAGTACCAGCAACAATGCTTCTATAGGATTTACCCCACAAACGACCTCGAAAATGATAAGTCTTAGTAAAGATATTTTGTCAGTCTTGCAATGATTTACCCCCCTGATGATCATACGAGCTCGTCAAGAACGTTAATACACCCCCCCACCCCCCACTCCCACCCCTCCCCCTGATGATCATACGGAAGCATGTGCAACATGTTAAAAACTCCAAAAAATCAAATCCTATCATCCACATTTGCGCAAACATCATTTTTGACATTTGCAACCCTTCCAAGGGATCGTAAATGGCACATCTCCAAATTGGCAACACTTCCAAGGGCGCCGTATCAGCCGCATGCCATAAACAACCATTAGATTTCACTGGATAGCTTATTTTCAGACAAACCTATTTGAATTTCTGGGAGTGCAACCTGAAACTCACAACTCCTCTCATTCACTGCAAAGCAGATCCTAAGTAATGTTCAGCATTTGAAGCGCCAAAATAATCCTACTTCACGACAAAATCACAGGCTGGCGTGCGTATCGTGTTGTGCTTTTTTTTTCGAAATATGGACTGATTGATATGTTTCCACCTTTTCAGAGAAAATGATCGTATAGTTCACTCAATCTTAAGGATCCACAAGAATCAATCAACCCTAACAATCAACCAGAACAGAGGCGACCATCCCAAGTCTTCCTTATCGCAGCGATATCGCGTCAAATTTGTGCTGAAGTGACTGGTAAGTCACCCATTTGTGGTTGGTTAAAACATGTTAAGTCACCCGTTTCCTGGTTGTGTTACTGAGAAAGACTGGAGCTAAAGCACTGGGGCGCCACCCTGCAGTATAGGTTGAATTCATCAGATGTACCTACGTTCAGTGATGCCCCCCAGTTTTGTTGGTTTAGGAGCCCATCGAGCTATAGAATGCTATCAAAACTGTACCCTAACGAGCTGGGGCACGACCTTGCAGATATATATATGTGTATTATATTGTTATTGTTTTTTAATCATTATTATTATCTATACCTTGCAGGTGTATATATATATACTATGTACATAGATTTTATGGACTTACATTGTATTATATGTAAGTCTTAAGACATTTTCAAAAAGTACCGTTCAAAAACAGCCCATGTTTTCCGAGTGGACGGGTTCTTCAGTCCACGCCAGGACATTCTCTCGATCCGCCACTCAAACGTCGGAGGCGAACGCGGTACATCTGTAGAGCCATGGGCAGATAGATTGTATGGTTAATAGTGGTTAATGATGGTTAATAGTGGTTAATAGTGGTTAATGATGGTTAATAGTGGTTAATAGCGGTGAATGATGGTTAATAGTGGTTAATAGCGGTGAATGATGGTTAATAGTTGTAAATGGCGGTGGATGATGGTTAATAGTGGTAAATAGTGGTGAATGATGGTTAATAGTGGTAAATAGTGGTGAATGATGGTTAATAGTGGTAAATGGTGGTTACCTGGTGGATGTGAATCAATCCATTAGAGTTTCACCGTTTCACCATTGTTTTGGCATTCCCTGTGCATAGACTGGATGACCAGAAGTACTTTAGTAACCCATGCAACTTGCCCCTTTCACATAAAAAGTGAATATATATCCACCATAAACCCTAGTTGACCTATTGAAATAAGCCAACGAACTAGTTTGATACCTTTGCCGTAAAGCCAACAGCTAAGCTACTGAAATAAGCCAACTTAGCCAAGCAAGGGATATTGTTGGTGACATGATATCCTTATTATATCCCTATTGGAGCACTTCTTGGGGAGTGAAAAACATGTCCCAGGTGATCAACATATCAAAGGTGGATCGTACGCTTGGTGGGGAAAAACGTGCTGACAAAATCGCAAAGTTGGTTCAAACAACTACAGTGTGGTTTATAACTTCGATAGCTACGGTTTATAATATACATAATATATATATATATATGTAATTATAGTCAATGGGGTTTATAAACCAACTTAAAACTGGGGGGCCCCACAGTGTAGGTGAATGCTATGGTTTATTGATGGTAGATTATAGGTTTGACTATAGTACTCATGTGTAGAACAAAAACACGTGTAGCCAGGAGGGGCCACATTGAAACCCTGGTTTGTAAGTTCCTGATTCGTGGGTTGTCGCTTTCACAACTGGATGCTATCCGCCCTTGATAAACAGGTTTGTTTATGGGATGAACCAAGTAGGAACACTTACCAACCAAGCAGTATCATGGGATAATAGGAACCCCCTGTTGGTTTGTGGGATGGTGGAAATGTAGCATACTACGACTCCATGAAGACTGTCTTGACAACGGAGGAATTCGCATCCTGTTTTCCAGCAACGCCATCTGCAGAGCACTTCGGAGACATGTTCGAATTTTGGCTTGGGATGTTGGACTTAGCAGTACAATTCCCCACCATGTTCTCTGGTTGGGGCAACAGGACAACTGCTTGGCAGGACTGGAAGAATCCTTCTGGCTATTCCCAAGCTCATGCAGACACTTAGAGACAGTGAATACCAAGAAGAAGAGATCGAGAAAAGTAATTGTCCCACAAATCGAGCACATGCTGGTGAGCAGAGTCCTACGGGATGGATGTTTATGGTGATTTAAGCATCAAAAATATAGGGACTTGAAGCATCAAACACATGAGCTCGAAAATTCATCAAATGTGATAAATGATGGTTGGTGATTTTAGGGAGTTATACCATGTTATGCCGTTTTTTGTGAACTTAATTATAATTGCCCAAATATTTTGGGGACCATCATCCACTATAAATCCCTAGATTTTTTTTTCCGAACAGCTGTTGTTTTTTCCCCAAATCCGATAAAGTCCAGACAAACAAAGCCGGATAAATTGAGGAGATTTAGCTAGATAGAGTCATTCCATGAATATATATATATATATATGTATGTTATATGGACATAGTTATATTAAAACATAGTTATTCCAGGAGATTTCGCTTCTTCATTTTCAAAAGTCATTCCATGTAGAGATTTCAATAAGAATTTCCGAGCTGGGCATGGCCAAAATTAGTGCTCCTCCATGTTGGAATGCCAAATAGTGCTAATATCACTGGTTTGGTTCAAGCGACAACCTGTTGCAAACTTCAGATTTGCGGGGAAGACAATGGGTTCCTGTAAATGTTACCTTAAAACATCCCAATGTTAAAGTGCAATCTATTGACCTAGTGGTTCAATTGGTACCCAAATTTCGAGCCATACAATATGCCAATGCAATTTAATTGTGATCTCATGAGGAGACTCCAAACAAGTGATGATTGGTGGTGAATCATCTCAAAAAATACCCACTGGTGAACAGAGGGAACGATGAGTTGAGCTATGTTTTTTTTTTCCTGGGGAGCCGTTTGGAGCTACGTTTCGAGTTTCACATACCAGCTGGATGTGCATGAAGCATATTGTTTGGGCGTTATCGCTAGGCAGATTTTTGAATTCATAGATATGATTTGCACTTGTTGTTTCAAGTTATGTGTGCATTAGCAAGAAAGATGCGTTTATATAAATATAATTTAATATAATATAATATATAGTTTTTATTATTTAATATATAATATATAATATATAATATATAATATATAATATATATATAATATTTAATATTTAATATTTAAGATATAAATATATATATATGTGTTTAATTCAATATAATATAATACAATAATATAATGTAATATAATATATAATTTTAATGTAATATAACATATTTTATAATATATAATTTTCAATTTATAATAATATAATATAATATAATATAATATAGTATAATATAATATAATATAATGTATGTATGCTATATATTTTTATATACATACATGACTTCAGATAAGTGGTCATGACCAGGTTATACCAGACCTTTTTGGCTTATATTTCAAATTATGAAAAGTGACTTCACTGCAACTTCACCACCACCGATGATCTATAGTGCATCCAACCTGCAAAAAGTACGCATCACATCGATCTCTTTCTCTCTCAAAAATATATATATATATATACATATGTGTGTACGAGTGTATATACAGTATACATTTATATATATATAGCCATATGTATATATATATATACATGAACATACGTATATATATATATACGTATTATTGTAAACATAACTTACAGGTCCACGTACATTTTTATATTTTATATACGTTTGCATCAGCTATCTATGCATGTGGAGCCACGGCTGCGCCAATAGGATGCCACCCCACATATGCGTCGTGGGAGAGCCGAGTTTTCACTGGGAACTTGGGGCATCCTAGGGCCCCCAACACAGAAAAACCATAGGAAAAATATAGGAAAATTGGGATTTCATGGGATTTATATGGCTGATTTATGATAGCTAAGTTGGTGCACATTCACTTGGTGAATTGAGAGGTTTATGGTGGATACAATGTTACAACAAACTCGTATTCATGGGCTGAATCAAAACCAACAAACATAACTATGGGGGCACCACATTGTATGTTATCTAAGATCAGCACTATGAAGATTGGAATAGGGGAATTTTCAATCCATCCTGTCCATCTTGCGCACCTGCGCACCAGCAGGGGGGAAGTTGGGTCATCTAAAGAGGTCAGTATGGTAAAAGTACCCTCTGGTAAATTAACAATTCGACCCTGAAAATTACCAATTTATAGTGGAAACTAGTCTTCCAACCCCGACAACTGGCAGGGTCGAACTGTTAATTTACTGGAGGGTAAACCAATTTTCCCCCATTGTTGCTGGTATTCTATCCACGTAAGGTTGGAGCAGCCCTTTAACTTTGCAAAGAGGCCAAGCAGATATGGGAATGGATCAAACACCCTGGCAGCCTAGTGTCAAAACTGGCAGATGGATGCGCAAATTTATGATGTTGAAGTTCGTTATTATATATCTATATGTATACACATACACATCAGGATTGGGCTCACACTATGTTACCCTCTGGTAAACATACGAAAAACTATGGAACATCACCATTTTTAAGTTCGGTAGATCAACTATTTCGACTGGTCCATGTTTCAATAGCAAAGTGTTAAATTACCAGAGGGTATATCCATCAATATCCCAGTATTATCCCATGATTATCCCATGATCATCCCGAAAAAGAACTTATGAAAAACCATAGTAAACCCATTAAACCATAGTAAACCCATATTAAACCATAGTAAACCCATATTAAACCCATTAAATCCCTCTGTATATTAATGTTTTTTTTTGCCAACAGAATTTCTGAAGGCTTTTTCTAGTGCTTTGATCCATCACGGCGCGTTTTTCCAGGGAATACCGTGGGGCAAAACGTGCTGATGCGCGATGGGCATGCGGCGCACGTGCTGCAGGCCGGGCTGATGCTAACGGTGGGACATGTTTGAAACGATGGATCCACCGGGGTTTCAAAGTTGGTTACATCTGAAATCAGAACATATTCAAGTCCTTTAACTTTAAGTATTATTCTGGCCAATTAGTCACTAATTAGTTGCTAATTAGTCTTGTGGCTTTGTTCTTGAAACAATCCAAATGCCCAGTGGGCACTGCCGGACCTCAACCGCGAGCTCCAGATCCCAGTAGGCACTGCCGGACCTCAACGGCCAGATAGAATGCCAGAAGATATGCCAGATAGAATGCCCGAAGATATGTCAGATAGAATGCCAGAAGATATGCCAGATAGAATGCCAGAAGATTTGCCAGAAGATATGCCAGAACATATGCCAGAAGATATGCCAGATAGAATGCCAGATAGAATGCCAGAGGATATGTCAGATAGAATGCCAGAAGATTTGCCAGATAGAATGCCAGAAGATTTGCCAGAAGATATGCCAGAACATATGCCAGCAGATATGCCAGATAGAATGCCAGATAGAATGCCAGAAGATATGTCAGATAGAATGCCGGAAGATTTGCCAGTAAGAAAATGTATAAATGTTATGGTGGTGATCACACGAAGTAAAGTAATTTATTTTATTTTTATTTTTAATCATAATATGTTTGTTTATCATAACATGTTTTGTTCATTATAGTATGATAAACAATATTATTACTATAATTTGAAACTACTGGTGAAACCTTTAAAACTTGAATGCTTTGTCACTTGAAGCCCCGATTTGGCTTGCTGCCCTGATTTTTGGCACTGCAATTGGAACTAGATGCACATTGGTGAATCGACGCGTCGGGCCTCTATTGGAAAGAAATGTCATCAAAACTGGCCGTTACTGCCCTAGACTTCCAAAAACATGTCTGTACATTAAACACCCCAAACCATCCCAATCCTGTTTTTTCATCAACTTGTCAGGAGCTGCCACTGGAAGTTTAGGGAATATGGGGATAAGTCTTCAATGATCACAACTAGAAGTTGTGTCCAACCCTGAAAACAGATCATCCACTGTGAATCTATATCTAACAACATTCAGGACCAAAATCCCTCTTAAAATGGATAGGGTTTCAACATGTTTAAACCACATCCTGGCTCTGATGGGTCCTGCACAAATTGTGACTTCAAAGGTGTTGCCCCCAGGTTTACGACAGATACATCTATGGTAAGATCGCTGAATAAGTCTGAATAAGCCAACTTACAGCTGGTGGCACCATCTTGCGTGTTTGTTTCTGAAAAACACTTGCAGTTACGCCTAGAATTGCATGGCACCCATTTCTGGCTCGTTGCTTTTGGCAAGACAGGAAGACTATGGCAAGGAACCTTTGTTGAGTTGCAATTCTGGTGCATGAACTCTTCACACAATATTTTTGCATTGAATGCACTTAATGTCCTGGATTAATGTCAACCCCAAACGGCTGTTTCATTGAGTACCATTTAAGTATCAGATGAAATGACTATTGGGGGAATAGTTCTTTAATTAATAAACCATGGTTTATTAATCCGGGATTGACATTATTGCTCTTTGATTACCTACATTTATCACAAACAAACTTATGTAGCCGGTGCTATAGTTTTGGCTATGTTTAACCCCGATACGGGTGTTTCCATAAATGGAGGTACCCTCTGGTAAACGTTAACAGCTGAACAGCTGACTCCTGGAGCTTCGGGGAACGAAAAGGAATGACAACTTAGTCACTTTATGAACTGGTTGACCATCCAGACGAACGGCATGGCAACCTCCTCTGATCGGGTTTCTTGGTCTGCTTCTCAAGAATGGGGAACTGAAAGATACATCCATCGGATGCATGCAGGGTGCTGCGGCCTTGATCCTCTGGAGTGGGAAACATTGATGCAAGGAATGCAGATAGGCATGACAGACAGCCCCGAATTCACTTTCGGAGACAGGCTCATGATTCTCCAAGGCAAGAACTTCATGGGTTTAATACCTCATGAGCAGTGGCTGCTAAACCCTGGTGTGGACCTGTTTTTTGGGCCCTTCGGATCCATGTGCGACATGTGCGACATCAAGTACAACTATGTTAGCAGCAAAAGGCATGCTGAGTCAATGGAAATTCCTGGATCCTAGAATGGAGGTACTGTACCATGTAAGACCATATTCTGTGGGGATATTCCCTTACATAGGCCTTATATAGGCCAAAAATATATCGTAGGTACCTCTAATTTAGGTTCCTGAAATGGCCATTGGTTGAGTGGGTTGTGCTGAAAATGGATGCCGACATAGCAGATGATGCAAAGAACTCGTCCAACTTCAACTTGTTGCAGCCACTGTGCTGCAAGGTTGGCTTTGTGCGCTTGACCAAGTGACTTCGATTGGCATTTTTCTTTGTACTATTGTCGTTTTTTGTATATGTTTATTTCTCAACATGCTGCAATATATATATATATATGTATGTATGTCATGATTTGTGTTGAAATATGCTTGTGTTTTGTGTGTTTGCAAGTTGTTTGTTTTCTTTTATGAAAAAACTTGTCAATCATACAGCATGCATACTTATATATGCCTTGGTTGGTGAATATAGAGGATTATATTACCCAATATATTGATATATTGCGGATTATAATAATCCAATAGGGGAATCCCTATTAACCAACCAGTATGATGGAATGATAGATGGATTTTGAACACTGCTTACATGTTCAAACACAGCCAAGTGGATATTGTTGGCTATTTCCCCCCTAGGTCCCCATTCAAGCACCACCAATATACCACCATTCTATCACCATTTTCCATAATTATCTTCAATTAACCCCAATTCTTGATGGTAAATCAACAACCAAATATGGTTAAATTGGGTGAAATCCTAATTTTCTCTAGTTCATCCCTAATTTTCCCCAATCAAATCCCCATGATCAATGGTAAATCCTCCTGCCGTAAAAAATCGCCAGGCTCAACGCAGCGACCTCACACAGGAGCTATGGCATAGGTGATAGGGATCTAACCAACAACACCCTGAAATTTTGGTACAAACGATCTGATTGCGGTCAACGTTTTTATAAGAATTGGCAATAACTGGCAACCATATGTTTCAAAGTAACATAAGTATCGGATTGTTGGCCTTAACTAGGTCAATCTTGGATGGGTACAAACTAATCTTTCTTTTAGTCTTTTGGTATCAATGGGATTATCTAGGTTCACCAGCAAAGAATTTGTCTTGTTTTGCAGGGTATCCAAGATTGGCACTAATTTCCAGTCAAACCCAGATCCATGATTCATTGCTTAAATCCTTTTGTTTTATGATTAATTCCCAGTAACTGGCTGGTCAGCCCACACTCGGACAGTTGAATCTAGAAATATCTCATGATATTATCACAGTATTGGTTGTATCCTCATTACACCCCCATTCTATCACTATTTTCCTCCGTGAATGGGACATCTCCATCATTCCTCTTATATATCAGGTTAAATGTTCAGATGATACTTATGATTGACCAAAGGATTTAAGGTACAATGTGGCCCTCCCCCAGTCTCCCAGTTATAAGTTTGTTCTAAGTTTTAAGACCCCATTAACCATTGTCTATAGTTATATAAGATCTATATATATATATATATTAATCATTGTCTATAGTTATTACATACCATAAACCAGAGTTAGCCAAAGTTATATGCACCAACTGAGCGATTTTGCTCACGGTGCCCCAGCTTACAGCTGGAGTTCTCCTCCGCAGGATGAGAAAGTCACTGCTCAGGAGCCCAGTTGTTGTAGTTTTCTGGGTCAAAGAGGTTTTAAAAAGGTTGTGCCCCCAGTTGTAAATGGTTTGTGCCCTCTGGTAAACATACAAAAAACGATGGAAAATCACAATTTTTACAGTAATGGGTAAATCAACTATTTCTATGGCCATTTTCAATAGCTATGTTTGTTTACCAGAGGGTATACATAGATATATCACCTATAAACTGGGAAAAAACGTGTTGACAAAATGGCAAAGTTGGTGCAAACAACTACAATGTGGGGCCCCCAAACAATAGCTAAGTTGGTCTATAATTCGCTGAATTCTATGGTTAATAGGGTTTATAAACCAACTTATAACTTCTACAATGTGGGCCCCCCAGTTATAAGTTGGTTTAGAAACCCCATTAACTATAGTGATAGGTATCATAAACCATAGTTATTGGACTTATAAACCAACTTAGCTAACTATGGGGCACCACCCTGTAACTCACATAACTAGCGCAGTTTATGGATGTTTCTGGTAGATATATTGGGGCTTTCCATACATGGGGGCACCCTTAAAATGGATGGTGTGTAATGTTTTTTTTTATGGATGAAAAATGGGTACCCCCATTTTTGGAAACACCCATATCAGGCTTGAACATAGCCTAGAAGTGGGATTGAATCCAGAGTCTGGTATACCGTGGGTTCTTTGCCCGGAAGGGCAGGAAAAAATTGAAGAAAACGCTTACCCGTCTTTTGAAAAGCATCCATTAGGAAAATGGAGTTGTCTTGGGATCCAGGTATTAGAAATTATCATGGGTATTAGATAATTATTTTTCTAGTTTGGTAATTACATTTAATTACCATAAGTTGGCGTCTTCAAAACAATCATTGGCATTATTTCCAGAGACTATTCCTACAATAGTTTCGGAGATTGAGATATGTGGACTAGTTATCATGGATATACTATACTTATGGATATTTATGGATATTTCATAATATCACTACAATGGGAGGCCCCCGTTCGATAGCTAAGTTGGTGAACATAACTCCAAGGAAAACTATTGGTTTATGGTACGCAAAAAGCGAACTATACTGGGGCGAATCTAAACCAACAAACATCACTGGGGGGGGGGCACATTGTAATATCACTATTGATACGATTTCTTTGGGATTTCTCATTTTTTCGCCGATGAAAAAAAAGTTCCGACGTGACGTCTGCCACCAGGAAGAAAAGTTTCAGCGAGTCTTGAGGTCGGGCCAAGTGCCAGGGCGCAAGGGGCGCCATGCGCGGGCAACGAAGAGGGCAGGGGACCGCGCAGCCCAACAAAAGTATATATCATATGGATGCCGAATTTCAGACTGGAAAACATGTCTTCATATATATACCCTCTGGTAAACTAACATAACTATGGAAAAATCACAATTTTTAATGGGAAAACTCACTATAAATGGCCATTTTCAATAGCTATGTTAGTTTACCAGAGGGTATATATAAACATCATGATATAGAATGGGCTAACGCCCTGGTGCCGCCGACCTCCTTTCAAGGGTGCGGATATGATGTTATAATATGCTTGAACACCCTAACAACAGAGGCTATGTGCAGGCAAACGGCAGGCTGCAATGCTGGAACAGTAGGCGCTGACGGCCATGGCCACAGATGCATGTTGCTAAGAAAGACAAGTTCGAACGGTGTGTGGGAACCAGTTTTCTGTGAAGGATTGCGCTGTGAAGGAAAAAGCGTATGTTTACGTTTGCCCCGCGTGCAAAGGGAATGTGGCCAGTGACGTGAAGACAGGGCAAATAGACCATCGAACGGTGTGTGGGAACAAGTTTTCTGTCAAGGACAGCGCTGTGAAGGAAAAAGCGTATGTTTAAGGGTTTTAAGGGTTTTAAGGGTTTTAAGGGTTTTAGGGGTTTGGAGGGTTTTAGGGGTTTGGAGAGTTTTAGGGGTTTAGGGGCTGGCAAACGGCAAGCTTGGACGCCCATAAGAAGCCATTGATGTGGCCTTGGGATGCCTGTTGGCTGCGAATGCCTGGCGAACGGCACGCTGGACCGCCCAGAAAAAGCTTGGACGCCCATAAGAAGCCATTGATGTGGCCTTGGGATGCCTGTTGGCTGCGAATGCCTGGCGAACGGCACGCTGGACCGCCCAGAAGAAGCGATGGATCTGGCCTTCGGGTAGCTATTGCCTGCGCTGGACGCCCATAAGAAGCCATTGATGTGGCCTTGGGATGCCTGTTGCTAAAAAAGACAAGTTCCACACCTGCGGTGGTCCCAGGCGCCGCCCCTGCCTTGGTGAAGGCCGGGGTCGGCGGATATACATCACAAAATAATATTTTTTAAGTATGTATAGGTATATTTCTGTACAATATATATATATATATATGTATATGTGTATCATGACTCATAGGGAAAATGGATACAACCGTAGACACACCTTTTTTTGGTGGAATCGCCCAACGTATAGCAAACGTGTTTATAGGAAAATGCTGATAAGTTGATAAGCTTTAGGTTTTTTCACTGCGTTCTCCCATTTTCAGACAAACCCAAATTTTGAATATAACGTCGATGTTAGCAATTTTGGATTGATGCTGGGTATAGCCTCTGGTTATGACTAACAGTTGGCCATGGTATAGATGGTCCATCTATAGATGGTTTACCTATTAAAAATTGTGATTTTCCATGGCTATGTTAAATAACCAGAGGGATGTCTCATAACTTCGATACCTCCAAATCCCACGTTCTCGATTTCTCTTGTTTGGGTTCCAGATGTGAAGAGCAAGACCAAAGCTGGGCCAAAGCTTCAATGAATAGCTTCTTACTCCTGGGTTTTAGATCAATTGCACAGCTTGTACCCTCAACATTTCCGTTGTTATCGGTCATATATGGTTGCATGATAGGATATGCCGATTTGTTGCACACATCCAATGGTTAATCTAATGGCAGTATGTCTTGTACAACCATTATTTTAATCATCAATATTTGGCATTTGGTTCCATTTTTTAACGTCGACAAAAACAACAGCAGCAACATTTTGTACGCGTTGACCCCTCGAATAAAAAACAACATATGGGTATGAATCAAAATTAGGTACCCGAATACTACTGTACTGGCTGGTGGTTTGGAACATTTTTTCCCATAAATGGGAATTTCATCATCCCAACTGACGAACTCCATCATTTTTCAGAGGGGTAGGGCTCAACCACCAACCAGTGTAGATAGTTATTGGTACAATGTGGCCCCCCCCAGTTATGTTTGTTGGTTTAGATTCGCCCCAGTAACTAGTTCGTTATTTGCGTACCATAAACCATATAGTGAGTTATTGGAGTGATTAGTGCACCAACTGAACGCGATTTCGTTAGGCCGGGGGCCTCACGACTTGTAGCGACAAGTCGATCTCTGGTCCCCGAGGTCTTTATCCCAAGGGACTCCCGGGAAATCCTGAGGTCCCCGGGATCTGTTTGCCAGGGAATTGCACCAGCGATCTGTCTTCAAGGTGCTGAAATTCGGGTGACCTTGTTGTCGGGTGACCTTGTGATGCGGCAGAAGGAAACGTGACGAACAATCAGGGGGAATTTTTCACGAATAAAAGAATAGGACATTAAGCATCAAACAGTGTTTTTCTAGATGGATCATTGAACCAAAAGTACAAGTTGATGTATACTTACTCCACAAGACTTGGTGGCTATCAATTGCCCTGGAGGTAAATTCAATAGTTAAATTGGTTATGGATTATGGTAATACCAATATTTGTTACCAATATTATGGATTACCTCCATGCATTGGAATTCCCATTCGCTGGAGCTACTGGTAAATTATCCATAGGACTTCCAGGATCATTGACAGTATCATCCATAGGAGGTACTGGTAAATTTCCAAAGGTCAATGGGTAAACTATCCTATGGATAGGGACAGTAAATCCATAGATCAATGGGTAAACTATCCTATTTCCATAGACCATAAACTATCCTACAATGTGGCCCCCCTAGTTACAAGATGTTATAAGTTGGTTTAGATTCGCCCCAGTAACTAGTTCGTTATTTGCGTGCCATAAACCATAGTTATTGGAGTTATGTGCACCAACTGAACGCTATCGTGGCCGGGGGCCTCACATAAACTATCCTATGGATTATGGTCATTTTATCCATACTTTGTGGACAGCTAAGCCAAGGCCTCCAGCTTGCGTTCGGTTCTTGGGATGGTCTGACGACTTTGTTGCAACTTCTTGTGCCAAAACAACAGGGACATGGCCATGGCTATTAGTTATAACTGGTTATTTCAATGGGGTTATACTGATTATACATTCTATAAATGGTGCGTTGTTAGATTTGTTAGTACTTATAACTGAAGTTCCTGCTGCAGTTAGGATAATGTCTAACCGTCTAACCTGATTTGTTACTGTTCCATAGCTACTGTTGCTCGTATCTGGTACATTCTTCCTATTCCTCACGCTGTTTGGGGTCTCTTTCTTGCCGGTGTAATTTTTGATGGCTACATCCCCAGCTTGGTAAATCCCCATTTATCTTGTGTCACACCTAAAATAGGTCCCTTGCCATGAGATCTGAATCAGAAACGTTTTTCCCGGATCTGGCTCGTTTCGGCCGGCAGCTTCCCTTAAAGATTGAACCATGCATGGACTGCATGGACCGAAATTTCAGAAGTCAGCAGTATGTCAAGGCAGAACTCAAGGATCGACAGATCTAAGGTGCAGGGAACGAGATTTGTCATGGCCCTAGCCTTCCATATCCACTTCCCGAGGTGATTTTACTATCTGAAACCCCAAGTTCGCGACAGAAAAACACCGAACAAAACACTGCGCTGCATTTCATGTCAGGAGGTCTAAGGTTAAAAATGAAGGGCCAGTTGGAAACCTAGTCATTTGAGGAGGTGAACGCTGTTAGACATTTGGTGTTCCCACTTGCTGGTTAATTCATATCTTGACGTCATTGGAATGATCGCCGGGGTTCGGAGAATCATCCCTTCAGCTGGCCGTATGAGAACTGTTATTTTCAGGTTAGTGAATTGCTATGACCCAGCAAGATAGTTTAATGTCTAGTTAGAGCCTAGTTCTTGGGATATGACGAATAGTGAAGCCAAGTCATGTTGAAATTCCCGGGATGATTTTGAAAGCAAAGTTCAAAACATAGATGTCCTTTTCCCATTGGTTGATTAATAGCGGGGTTTGAAGAAACCCCTTTAACAACAGGTAAATGATGATAGATGGTGTACCAAACAGGCCCATCTATTTTTACCAAAAGGACATGATTGCCCATTAACATTCGTTAACTAGTTCAATACATCATCCCCAACCTTAGATAGGTAGTATACCCTCTGGTTGTTCAATACCCTCTGGTTCAAAATGTTTGCTTCGCGCCCCTTGATGCCGTGCTCCGCTGGCTGTACCCCATGCGGGAAGGAAGCAGCAGACTCTCAGCTGTAGTTTACAACCCCTGGTAGGGGTTGAACTACCGGAAAAATCGAACGTAGCAATGGGATATGATTTACAATGTAAATGGTGGTACCCCCAAATGGATGGTTTACAATGGAAAATCCGATTGTGGGCTGGGTGATTTAGGGGTACCCAATTTATTAGGAAACCTCTATATCCTCTATGAATTGAGATTTTAATGGGAAAAACATGGGAAAATCATGTATAAATGGTGGATTTCCCCCTGTCGTATTTGATTGATAGAGGCAACACACAATTTCCATATGTCCGGTATCCCCATTTTCAGACACATCCACATTACACTCAAATATCATATTGGACCATACTGGTGATATATCCCACTACATCCCAGCAACACAGTTTTGTTGCTTAGCGCAAATCCAGATGTTGACCAACAAATATAATGTGGTGCCCCCATAGTTATAAGTTGCTTTTTAAACACCATGAATACTAGTTCGTTATATCCATCATAAACCATAGACTTCACCAAGTGATGTGCTTTCCAACTTGTCGGGAGCTATCGTGAACGGGGCCCCACAATGGAGGGATAGAAACAACACACTGGGCCCGGGCTTATAGAAAAACACCTTTGCCAGTAGAGTCACGTTAATTCTTTTCCCATTTTCCGTCGAACTCACCAAAGTGACCGAAGCCTGGAATCATGGTTATAGTATAATTACGGGGAATCATCACCAAATGGGAGTGACTTATCACTATTTTATCTATATATTTATCTATATTTATCTATATTTATCTATATGTATCTATATTTATCTATATTTATCTATATTTATCTATATTTACCTATATTTATCTATATTTATCTATATTTATCTATATTTATCTATATTTAATATATTTATCTATATTTATCTTATTCCAGGTGAGTGACTCAATACGCAAATGCAATTCAGCATGATGGTAAAAGCCTGATGGCTTGCTGTAAGTTGTGTTTTTTGTTGCTTCAAATCGACCAGTTTGAATGGTGAATATCCGAATATCATCGAATATCCCTATTCTTCATGCTGAAAAACTCCTAGAGTTATGGCCATTTACCAGTTATAACTGGTTATAAATGGGGTTATATATTCTATAAATGGGGTTATAAGTACTTATAACTGATAAATGACCATAACTGTATACTCCATGTTTTATCTTACACACATTAATGGAGTAAAATGGTGAAAATGCTTCTAAAACACATTGTTCGATGTGAACATGCTATATAGCTGCTAAAACACTCATTTGTTCGATATGGATCAAGGAAGCGAACCAGCTCAAAAAAGTTGAAGGAGACCCTCTGTTATAATGAAACATGGTTCGGTCCGGTGAAAGCAGATGATTTTCTCATTGATATTATATTTATATAATTTGTCATTTTCCAGTTTGTCTTACTTTATGCTTTGAGCTTTTACCATTGGCCGAGACCCTTTCGGTGCTGCACATTTTTGATCATCCCGGCCAACCAGTGCCCACCAAAAAGCACATCTCTAGTTTCACTCAGCGGTCAGCATGGGATGAGCTAATATTTACTGCTTGGTGGTGACTGGAACCATGGAATTTAATGACGTGCCATTCAGTTGGGAATTTCATCATCCCAACTGACTTTCATATTTTTCAGAGGGGTAGGTATACCACCAACCAGACGATGATTATTTTCCAGGGACTTGGTCTCAGTGTAGGACTGAGATGGCTGCGGAGACCACAGACCCCCCATCATGCCCACGGAAGTGTGGCAAGTGTCACCCTGGCAATCCTAGGGAGACAGCAGCGTGGCAGAAAGACATTCGGAAAGACAAGACCAAAGACAAAAGAGAGACAAGGACGCAGAATTTTTCAGAGGGGATGGAGGGGACACATCTTGGACACATCTTGGACACATCTTGGACACCAAAAAAAACATAAAAAAACACAAATCTTCTCTCAGGATACGCCGAGTAGATGGAGGAGAACCAGAACCGCTGCTCCCGGAGTCGTGGAGGTCGCATCTGGGTCTTCGCGTGTCCCGGCGGACAAAAGCGAAGCGCCGCCCCGAGAAGAAGGATCACTGAAGCAGCGAACCAAACGAAACATATCGAAACATGTCATATTTTATTACAGTTATGGCCCTGTACCAGTTATAAGTACTTATAACCCCATTTATAGAATGTATAATCATGTATAATCCCATAGAAATAACCAGTTATAACTGGTAAATGGCTATAACTATAGGCTGAAGGACACCCGGAACATTGAGAACTAAGAATTACCCATGACGGATCCATGGTGCTGGTACATATGCTAACATGACTGGGGTATATTGATGGGATCCATGTTACCATATATACAGCATACATGGATCCTATGGGTTGTAAAACTCATCTTCAAGACGTAAGTTATGAAACAAAAATCATCTTGAACTCTGGGAAATGAAGAACAAACTACCCTCTGGTAAACTAACATAGCCAACATAGCTATTGAAAATTGCCATAGTTAAATAGTTGATTTATGTTGATTTACCAATTGCAAATGGTGGATCTTTCCATGGTTTTTTGGGACTGTTTACCAGAGGGTATGTACAGTTATGGTCATTTATCAGTTATAAGTACTTATAACCCCATTTATAGAATGTATAATCATGTATAATCCCATAGAAATAACCAGTTATAACTAAGAAATGACCATAACTGTAGGATTTTCTTTCCCATTTTTGCGTCGCGTTTCGTCGCGTTTCTCCATCCCATCGATCCCAGGTTGGGGACAGTGACACTGATCACTGGCTCCCTGTACAGCGGTCGGCGACTGGGCGATGGGACGTGGTTCATCACTGGTTCAGGATTGGAAGATGGTCATTGATTCATAGGGATTTATGTATGTATAATATCTCTATATATATACATATATACAGTGTATATATATATATACAGTATATATATATATATTATAGTTATATATATATATATTATAGTTATATATATATAGTTATATATATATACAGAGAGAGAGAGAGATACCCATTGTAAGGATTCCCCAATACCCTTAAACACAAATATCATGTTGTGACCATGGCGCATACGGAACTGGGTCCCCCAGTAACCCTTTTGGTAATTTAATATATCCATGGAGAATCACCATTTTATGTTTTCTTAAGAGGTAAACCACCTACAACTGTGGGCAGGGGCACCACATTTCTATATACTATGGGGCTGTCATGGGGGAACCAGCTCAAACCATCAACCACTTCATTTTCAGGGTACCAAGGATTGATGGTGCCTATTTAGTTAAGTTGGTTTCCAAGTGCAAGTTTCCCTACTTAAAAGTCACCACTTTCCCCAGTTATATCATCATTGTCCTGAGTTCAATCACCATTTTCCCGAGTTCAATCACCATGTTCTTCAATTAATGACAATCTTCCCAAGTCAAAAAAAAACATTTCTGCAGGGCGGAAAAACCCTAGTTCGGAATCGCGATTGGTTGGTGCAAATAGTCCAATTTCATTATTAATGTCCACGGTTTTTGTTGGTGTATATATAATGAAAGAAAATTTTATTAGCCCATTATGATAGTTATCTTCCCATTTTTTCATGTTGGTGATATATCGAACTAGTTATACCATGGGCTTAGCCATTTACAACTGATTTACTGCGGCACTGGTCCCTTGTGAGGCTCTTCGGACGTGGCAGCGGCTTGGAGCGATGCTTGGCGAAGGAGTTCGGGTGACTGTGGTGACGACGTGGTGATATACCCTCTGGTGAACTAACATAGCAATGGAAAATGGCCATTTATAGTGGATTTTCCCATGAAAAATGGTGATTTTCCATAGCTATGTTAAATTACCAGAGGGTAATGTGGCTGGTGGTACAATGTGGCCCCAGTGATCTTAGTGGGTTTAGATTCGCCCCAGAAGCTATAGTTATTTGCGTACCACAAACCATAGTGAAATTGGAGTGATTAGTGCACCAACTGAACGCTATCGTGGCCGGGGGCCTCACATTGTATGAAATATGTTCTATTTTCAACCCTCCCAAATATTTTGGGATATTTGGGGATGATATTTCCACATGAGAAGGATATTATAAGTAGATTGATGTTTCCACATAAATATATTTCAGTGGGGTTGACACCACCAATCGGAAATGGTGACAGAAGTGGTATACTTAGTGGTTATATCACCAAGAAGTTTTTATGGGGCTAGATCCAAACTTTTGGATATTTTCCTGGATACTTATCTGGTTGGTATCAACATCTTCAATATCTTTGATGGGGTAAAACGATCAGCAATGCTGGGAATATCATGTTACATATCTGGTTGGTGGTTTGGAACATGAATTTTATTTTTCCATATTGGGATTTTCCTGAATACTTATCTGGTTGGTGGTTTGGAACATGAATTTTATGACGTTCCATTGAGTTGGGAATGTCATCATCCCAACTGACTTTCACTCCATCATTTTTCAGAGGGGTAGGTAGGTATACCACCAACTAGTAGATCATAGTAGTAATTACGAAAGGATCTAACTATATTAACCTCAATGGATTGGTTTAAGGGAAAATCTTAACCGGAAACCATAGATTTTCCCAGTAAATATGGGGTTTTCCTGTAATTTTTTCCTTAAACCAATCCATTGATAACCACTATCGACATGTACTGGACACTGCAGTTAACTCAGGAATCCATGTTTTTGAAAATCCATTTGCATGCATGGCTGTGTGTACATGAAAATGGATGTTTGTGTGTTTGTGTGTTTAAGGAATTGTAATAAATGTCATTGTCACACATTTGCAGAAGTTTATCATGAAATATGTTGAAGGTAGGCCATGGACGTACAGAATCATGGTGAAGCATCTTCTGTTCCTGCAGCGCCGCAAAGTGGACCCATTGCTGACGGCGCCAGGGCTGGCGCCAATGAAATCGAAATAGAGGACCACGTCATCAAGTCAATGGACGAGTCAATTTGAGCTCAAGTGGAATCTTCTTGCAGAAGTTGACGATTGATATTCAAAATCGAAAAACCGTGACAGACCCATATTGCGCCATACGATCATACAGTACACGATCACGTTCTGAGCGATTGTTGCCTGGCATTCACAAGCACACAAGCTGCATTTGTGGATGCTTTCCAGTGATCACTGATAGTTATTTGCCGGTTTAATCAGTGACCAGCAAAATATTGGAAACTATGGATCTATGGGATGCTATGGGAATATCAGAGTGGAGAAAAAACATCAATATCTAGGGGGGTTGAACCAGTCAATTACTGATGATATAACCATCATATAGATGTGATCAAATCAATGAATAGTTGAGATGCGGCTGTCTGAAAATGTGTGGCTTGTTAAGAGAACAGTTGGGATTTTGCAGTTGGACATATGGTGATATGATGGGGGAATAACTCTGACCAACAAAATATGTGTTTTTAATCGTTGATCCGACTTGGAAAAATTGTGGTTTTTATGGGGGCCGCGTTTGGACCAAGGCTACCGATTTTTTTTGAGTCTGGACGAAACTCCGAACCAGGTGGGGCCGGATTGAGCGGAGCGGTGCAAGGGTGAATGTGGAAGATTTTAAGCCAATGGCGAGCCATCAAACATGCTGACATAACACAGCTATACATAATATATATATATATATACATGTACATATTATATATATACATGTGCATATTATATATATATGTATATCTATATGATAAATAATAAGCCATATTATATATATATACATATAACCAGCAAGCATGGATCAAAAATTGTGGATATTAAGTGGCACAACACATGGATACTTTCAGCACATAAACTAAGTTGCATCAACCGCCGTTTGATTGGAGAGGAACCAAGGTAAAGTGCAAGCGCTGTCAAGGCTGTTCATGTAGAGTGACCATTTTAACTTGGTGAACTACATGGGAAATTCATGGAAAATCCGTTATTAACAGTGATTTAATGGTGATTTAATGGGATCTAGTGGAATTTAAGAATCAACAATGGGGATAATCAGGATATATCTGGGTAAATTAGAACGACCTCACGTCGCGACCGAAGCCTGGGAATGATGGTTAGTAGGGGCGATTATCCACAAATGACCTTATTTAAGTTTAGTGAATTATGTTTATTTACCCAGATGTACTGTAGTACTGTAGTTTCAATTAGACTGGGATATAGTGGAGAGATATTTTGCAGCTGCCTGTGCTGGTGTTTCATTTTTCAGATGCTGGAACCTCTTGTGCAAATCTCTGGTATTGTCCATTAGTTGCTGGGTATTCGAAAGCACAAACAATGCCAATTACCTCTGGTAAACTAACATAGCTATGGAAAATGACCATTTTTAATGGGAAAACTCATTATTAATGGCCATGTTCAATAGCTATGTTAAATTACCAGAGGGTACATGCATTCTGTGCATGTGTGCTTCCACGATACACTCGTTGACCCCTCTGATTTCGCTAACCGGTTGCGTGATCATGCAGTTATGGTCATTTATCAGTTCTAAGTACTTATAACCCCATTTATAGAATGTATAATCCCATTTATAACCAGTTATAACTGGTAAATGGCTATAACTGTGACAATAGATCGGAGTTCTGGAAATTCCTGGTGTCGTTTAAGCGCAGCAAGGCTGGGCCAAGTATAACCAGCCAACAAAAATCTCAGGATGCCGCCCCTTGACCAAGCAAATTCTGCAGGCAACAAATAATATCCCATAGGATCCATGGTGCTGCTATATATGGTGACATGGATCCCATCAATATACCCCAATGTCAGCATATATACCAGCACCATGGATCCTATGGGTATGGGTATGAGACGACTATGTGTAATTAGACTCAACCAGTATACAAGGATGCAAGTTAGACCATGGAGGATGATGATATAAAAGTTTATCTGTCGGCATGAGCGTGGGAGGCTGGCGTCAATCAGTCTCTTGGATCTGAAAGCACTATCCGTTGGTAGGGAGCGATTCGGAGCTATGGTTGGATCCGTATATTCACTATATGAAATGTATAGCTTAAAGGAGTTTCCCAAGCATGTGACCAACGAACATGAGGTTGAATCACAACCATTGAAATTGCTACAATCAAAGAAATTGGTTCCAAGCATATATATATATGTATATATTCATATTAATATATATATATATATACCCAAGTAAGACTTAATCCCACCGATGGGTAGCTGTATTTTGGGGGGAGAAATCAAACGACCTCGTAGACGCTTCTTGTAGAGCTTTGCACAGGTATTGAAACTCTTGAGAGACTTGAGAGCAACTACTGCGATCATCATATTTGGGATTAAGGTATATATTTATAACTGTACCCTCTGGTAAACTAAGATCGCTTTGGAAAATGGACCATTGAAATAGGTGATTTACCTATTCAAATAGTGATTTTCCAGTTCGCTTTTTGTATGTTTACCAGGCCGGGTAACTTTTTTTTTGTTGCTCTGCGTGGTGATTTTTTGTGCCTAATTCTGATACTCTGGGCAGGTTCGTCTGACTGGAAAACCATGACAAATGTCAGCAAGGTGATCCCATAAACACATATAAACACTGATGATCTAGGTGTATGACCAGTGAAGAAGTGCCATTTGCTGTTACTGTATAGTCAATGGCCATTTCAGGATTCTAAAATGGAGGTACCTACTATAATCTACTATATATATAAGGCCTATGTAAGGCCTATGTAAGGGAATATCCCTAGAAAATATGACCTTCTATGGTACAGTACCTCCATTTTAGGATCCTGGAATTCCCATTGATATAACATCCCATGATGTTTTTGAGATGTTCTCTGAAACTAGCCCACGATTTCATCGGCCTTTTCTCAGGTCGAAGCCTGACAGTTTCCTGTTTGCAGAGACTTGCGGGGGATCAGTTGTGAAATTCAACTGGGCCTTGGGCCCAGTTGACCAATAAACATGTGGATTTCAACAGAATATGTGGAGAGTTATCCACTAGGACTAGGATTTGAATGGATTTGATAAATAATCCTAGTGGGCAACCATAGTGGATAACTCTCCACATCCTAAGCCACTAACTCAAGGTTATTAGTTATGAATTTTATGGTAATTTGTGATAGGTAGGGGGGCAACCATAGCCGGCCAACTGTTGGATGGTTGGGGAAGTTATATCTTATCATTAGAGTCAGAGGGTGTTAGGCATCGTTAGGCGTTATTATAATAAACAAACGGATGACTGGGGGGCAACACATGTAGTGATCAGGTGTAAGCTCCGTATCATATTTTGTACAATGGAACGCGATGTTCCTATACTCTCCAGTTACGCACCGTTTACTGACTGCATGAAAAGTCCTATAGTAGAACTTTGAGTTGCAACTTTCGATAAGCTGATTGTGTGTGTTGTGGTTCTGCTACAATCCCATCTCCCGAATTTTGAATACAGTACTCCCCCCACAGGGGGCCTAAAAGTGAAAATACCCAATCTCAGGGTATTTATTCATGTTGGGGGTGCACTTGGGGTTATGAAAAAGGTAATGCCATCGTCAAAAATTACATAAGTTGGGAAAAGTTGGGATATAACTCTTATATATATATATGTTTATATATGATTGTATATCCACTTATGGCTGGAACTGCACCAAAAAACGTGACGGAGGAATGTTTGAAAAAGGCCTTTTCCAGAAGATGTGGCTGTTGGCGGTTTTTTCTCAGACATCATACAGTTATGGCCCTTTACCAGTTATAAGTACTTATAACCCCATTTATAGAATATATAATCCCATAGAAATAACCAGTTATAACTGATAGCCATGGCCATAACTGTAGCAGAGGAGAACTCAACATATTTTTTCGGGACTGACAGCGGTGCGGGCCCCAGAACTGGATGAAGGCCACATGAATTTCCAGCGTATCTTTGATAGGAAAACACACCGATTTCCCTTAGATGTTTTTCCTCAAACCAATCCACCAATCCGTTGATGCTTCAGAAGTATCTACCCTCTGGTAAATTAACAGTTTGCTATTGAAAATTGCCATAGAAATAGTTGATCTACCGATTTAAACAAATGTGATTTTCCATAGTTATGTAAACGTTTACCAGAGGGTATCCTGGTCCTGATGAACATCCATTGATTAACTGGGAATCATCAAAATCGAACATCATTTTGACACCGTGGGTGGCAGCTCGAGAATGCCAACCTCCGGTTCATGTGGACTGCGGTGCCGATCTATGACGACCACCGACTGGATGAGTACTGCTTTAAAAATGTGAACCTGAAATGCAGTAAAAAAAATCCAGGGATCCCTTTGTGGGTACACTATGTGTGTCTGCGTCTATAATGTAATATCTATATTATAATACTACAATGTGAGGCCCGCAAGATAGCTAAGTAGGTTTATAACTCCAATAACTATGGCTTATGGTACTTATAACTATAGTTACTGGGGCTTATAAACCAACAAACATCACTGGGGGGGCCCACATTGTATGATACTATGTATTTTGTAGCTAAAAGTCATCTCTTGTACGGTATCAACGATTCGCCATGGTCCGTGCCGAGGTGTAGACTCTTATGGGTTGCCATCGCTCTCGACGTTGGTTGGAAGCGATTTGCCCCGATCGCGGAACCCATGTCCGAAGGAAACGCCGCGTCAAAATGTCGGGAGGGCCTCCAGAGATTTTCACATTGTGGTTGATTGAATAGCGCGTTCCAGTAAAATAGTGGAACATGTTGATATAAACAAACTGCTATGTTTGCATGTTTTGTTCCTGAAAATACAAGATATCACTGCACAGCAAGGATCCTTCGTCATTTTGTTTTTTGCGAATGCAATTTGATACCCGAATTTCACATCAGTGTGGATAGATACCAGCATGTAGAGACCAGTACCCAATAAAAAATGAGTGGCTAGATGCATTGGTTACACGACTACGGCCAAAGGCGATGTCTTTATGTTGAATTTAAGGCTACAGTAATTGAGCAGTGAGAGGGATTATGTCAGATCTGAACTATTTTCGATCAGGTCTGATACAACCTGGTGAATTGCCAAAACACTGATGACGTCAGTTACCCGATCGCTTCAAAAGGAGGACGTTTTTTCTTTTGTGCGCTGCCAATGCAACAGATTTTGGTGAACCTTTTCCAGTCTCCGTAAATTTTCCCTACTACTTGGCAGACTGTCACTGGCAGACGTTGGTCATATCATCGTAATCATAGCCACTATTATGTTGACAATGCAAGAATGATTCCCATAGATGTGTTTGTTGGTTTTAGGAAAAGCATCGTCACGTATACAGTATATATACACATGTATTATATATATATACCCTCTGGTAAACTAACATAGCTATTGGAAATGACCATTTATAGTGGATTTATCCATTCAAAAATAGTGATTTTCCATAGCTTTTTGTATGTTTACCAGAGGGTACTGTATATGTATTCACCAGATGTCAAATCATGTCGAATCGTTGGCCTGGCGATGTCTACCAAGTTACCTATCAGATGTCTAAGCCCCAGCTGATTGCTGAGGAGCTGGAGCTGGAGGAATGGAATGGCCGCATTGGCAATCATTATTTCCAAATTTCTCAGGTGACAATTGGGATTTCTGATGATTTTTGTGATGATTTGCAGGACTGAATTCTGTAATTACGTTATATATGCTATATTACGTTCGGGGCATTTGAGCCAGATCCATCATGCTGATTTGTCAGTCATTGACACATATCTACGTTTCGTCGTGTACATGATATTTAGACGGTAGGCCCAAAATCTTTGGTACATTGACTTCTTTACAGGTTCAGTTTCTTCCAATTTCAATCCTGTCTTGCATAGTTTCTCACCGTTCACAAGTGCAGCCTATGGCAGGCAAGACATGAACACATGCAGGTTTGTTCAACCTTTGGATCATGTCCACCCTGGATTTATAAACCCCAAACGGCTGTTTATATAATTGGGAGGGTACCCTTTAAGTATCAGATTATGACTATTGGAGGAGTACCCCCTAATTAATAACCATGGTTTATTAATCTGGGGTTGACATTGTATAATTATCCATGAATCCAATGTAAAGTATAAAACCGCATTTTTTGCATGAAATTTGAGGTAGACCCCATTGTCATAGCGAGCCACCACTGAACTGCAAACCCATCGACAAAGAGACCCAGTGGCTCTTTCACGCAAATGAAAACAATGAAAGATGCGCAGTGGCTCGTGACAATCATCGGAAAATAGTGGCTTTATATGGCTTTAATATATGGCTTCATATTGAAATTATTGAATGTTTACCACAGATCATTACTCTCAGCAAGACTTTTATGTTCATGACATGTAAACCTTGGCTGAATTTAAACATATTCCAGTCTATTACCTCAATGAGTAATATTAATATTAGTGTTATAGTACTGGGTAATTTACTCGGTAATTATATTAATATCCCAGTATTACAGTAATTACTTACCTCATAACAAGTGTTTTTTTTCGAAATGCACAAAAATCGTTGTTGACACACAACGTTCTCCTTGGAGGGAATTTCAGCATCCAACAGGCATCGTTGGATGGTTGTATGTATCATTGTTGGTTTGGTTTCAGGGACCGGGATCACTGTGATCATCTCATTCCAGGAATTCTTAGTTTCATCAGGCTTTATCATGGTTTATCATGGCGCTAAGCAATCTTTAAGCAAGTAGCTATTCTTTCAAACAGGAAGCTACTGAAGCTACCTTACATTCTTCATCAACTTTGATGTGCGTCGTGTGGTTTCGTTGTAACGCGTTACCTGACCACAACGGAATGGGAGGATGATCCTCGACGGAAACTTTTCGGGAGGATTGAAACCATCAACCACTCATGATTGGGTCATTACCCGGCCTGGTAAACAGCCCCAAAAAACGATGGAAAACCATGGGAAAATCGTGATTTATATGGAAAACAAAACATGTTTAATGGAAATTCACCATGTTTCATGGGAACATCCACTATATCGACTGGGCCATTTTCAATAGCAAACTGTGAATATTTACCAGAGGGTATTCCAGTTTCTGTTGATTTTCATGCCCATTTCTGGAAAATCCTGCCTGTTGGGCAGTTGATGAGCGCCATTATGACATTATGCATTGAACACTTCTTGCCATGTTGACTCTATATTTAAAAAAGAAAAACAACACGATTAGCGAGTGACGAAGACTTTTGGTTTGTGAATGGATTGGTTTTGTTGGGAAAATTTTAACCGGAAACCATAGATTTTCCCATTAAATATGGGGTTTTCCTGTAATTTTTCCCTTAAACCAATCCATTGAGTTTGAAGTTCCGTGGGGCTCTTCACAATTAGCTTTCACCGGAGGTGATCGTGTTTGCTCTTCTCTGTGGAGTATCTTCAGTAACCTTCCCAGACCCGATTCTGCAACTCGGAGGAATCGACAGGTTGCAACGACCCCATTTTTCGTGGGATATCTACATGGTGGTGCACCCGCAGGTTAGAAGTATGGTTATGTTTGTTACCTTAGAGTCCCAGCTAGGTATTGATATGAAATTGATATGTATTGATATATTATCTATAGATAGTGTCTAGATATATCTAGCATTAAACCAACACATGACCCCCTGAAATAAATCAACTTAGCTATTGGGGCACCACCTTATACCATCTTATACCTGCATATACCTGCAGGCTCAGTGGGGATTGAAGTTCAGACTGACTGGTGAATGTTTATTACTGTCCCCCTCAACTACCCTTGGTAGTTTAGCGCCTTGCTTTGGAAATCACCATTTTTAATAGGTAAATCATCATATGTAAATCGATATATATATACACACATCATACATAAATGGTACATGTCCATATAGCTATGTTAAACAACCAAAGGATAACATACAAAGTGGGGCCCTCAAACGAAGGTTAAGTTGGTAAGTTGGTTCATTGCTTCCTGAGCTGTTGAGTCTATGGAGAATACAACTATAGTCAATGGGGTTTATCAAGCAACCAACATAGCGTTTGGGGGGCGGGCGACATCGTAAGACCTTGAGAATCACTACTTTTACTGGTTGGTGGTTTGGAACATGAATTTTATGTTTCCATTCAGTTGGGAATGTCATAATCCCAACTGACTTTCACTCCATCATTTTTCAGAGGGGTAGGGCTCACTTGAGCTCAACCACCAACCAGTCTAGAGTCGCCCGAGGTAACAACATTTTCTCCGGACTCATGGCAGGGTCATTAGTTTTGGGACTGTAAATCAGCCATTTTGGGTCATGATTCAAGAAGTCCAATGCTCCAAGGAATCCGAAAGGATACCAGAGCCAAGTAGGACCGTGCAGCGGCGATGGCTGGAATCAAGTGGACAACTCTTGCGTGAATTTCCATGTGAATTCCAGGTATGCATGGAATGTTTATACATAGGAGTCCCCAAAAAAGGTAGAGACTTTGATGTTTTTTTCTATTTATGGTTTTTGCTATAGCATGCTATAGCTACCTGTATGTTAAAAAAAACAGCCAAATGTTGGTAAATACCCCAGCACAATGGCTGGTGAGTAGGCGGCCTCAGTGGTCCTCATCAAGATGGTTCATGTTCCAGTCTGGGAATGCAAGCAACTTGCTCATATACCATGCATGTATTGTATATGTATTGTATGTGCCCGCATCTCAAAATCATCGAAACCTACAATGTTGGACCTGTTCTGTTTGTTGGTTTATAAACCCATAGTTATAGCTACCATGAACCATAGAAATCACCTAGTTGTAAACCAACTGTGCTATGCCTACCTTGTGCAAGTGCTGGAGGGTCCTTTACCCGCTGAAAGACCGCGTGCAGGGTAGGACCCAGGGCCACGCACTAAAATGCACAGGATGCAATCTGGTGTTTCATGGTTGGCTAAGTTGATGTTGAATTAGCATTATGCGGGTTCACGGTAAATACCCTCTGGTAAACTGACATAGCTATTGGAAATGGCCATTTATAGTGGATGTTCCCATCAAAAATGGTGATTTTCCATAGCCATGTTAAATTACCAGAGGGTAGTTGTTAATTGTGGTTCCAAACTCGCTTATCACTGGGGCAGCACCTTGTATTGTAGTGTTGATGTTGGCAGTTTCGGTGACAGGGTGGAACTGCTTTTAGAGCCTAATTCCTGCAGAAGCACGGTAATTAATGTCAACCCTGGATTAATACACCCCTAGATTGTTTAATTGGGAGGGTACCATTTAAGTATCATATGAAATGACTGTTGGAGGAGTACCCCCCTAATTAATAACCATGGTTTAGTCTCATCCGGGGTTGACATTCCCCCAAATGTTTCCTGAGAAGGTATTTGGATCCATAGGGATCCATAGGGAACACTATGATTCAACCAGCAGGAAGATGTGACTGTCCAACAGCAGTGGATACAACAAACGTGGGATTACAGGCCATGAGTCTGTAGATTTTACCTGAAGTGAAATCATTGGGACCAAAAAATGGACCCAAAAAAGAAACTCTCATAAATCATCGTAGATCTGCGCTTTGAAAGATGTTTGATGATCCTGTTTCAGGGGAAGCTAGCCCACCTGCATAGATTGTGCCGTTTCGCAGGAATGTTGTTGATGCCAAAACGACTTTTTCTTGAAGGAGAGATGCTATATGGTGGGTCAACGGGTGGCAATCCGCTTCAATGTTCAAACCCAAACACTGAGCAATAAACATTTGCATGTCAGGAAAACTCATGAATTTAATGCCTGGACACATCCACCCAGACTGGCAATATGTGGTCCAACATTTGGTCTGCAATGACCAACGAAGCCAACTCGCCAGATTGATCAATGACGAAAAAATATGACCAAGTCCTGATTCTTAGGCGGCCAGTAGTCAGACAACATGAATTGATCCTTGGTAGACAAAGTGACGACAAAGTGAAACCGAGCTGAAGTGGGTCAAGTTGGGTAGCCTTTTCAGAATGGATCAGTTCTAATTTATCTGTTGAATCCACATTGGCATGACCTACTGTAAAGCATCATGACATTCTACAATGTGAGGCCCCCGTTCGATAGCTAAGTTGGTTTATAACTCCAATAACTATGGTTTATGGTACTTATAACTATAGTTACTGGGGCTTATAAACCAACATTCACATCACTGTGGGGGGCTACATTGTAGGCTTTTGTGGCAATTGCTGCAAAAAAAAGTCCCAAAGACCCAGATCTTTGAGTTCGGTTTTAATTTGAACCATTCCCCACTGGCAGTTGATGCAATCAATTCCTCGGGCACTGTCACCACTGTCCCTTCGGTAAATGACCGAATGACCTTGAAACATCTTGAAACCCGAAAGGGGTCAACTGTTATTTCGTTTGGTGAAGGATGGTGAAGGGTAGTCTAGTACTGCAATGAATGGGTTCACGCACACAATCACATATAAATATAAATATATATATATATACAGACACATAAATATACACATATGTACTCAAAACATAGCTACATATCTATATGTATGCGTGTCGCTATGTGTTGTTACATATATACATCACATATATATATATATATTTATACATCATACATATATATACAGTACATAGCATACATCATATATGTGTATATATATATAGTTTTATCAATGTTTCAACCGGCTAAGGCACAACACGAAAACATTGCCCAGTTGAAACCGTCAGGAGTTGGTGTTCCTGGCACATTGAGTCCCGGCACTCCCCTCTACGTGCTTCGGTGTCACCCATGGGACCCAGGTTACGAAAAAAAAAGGCCCCTGGTTATGAAATTGCTATGTTGGTTTATATCTCTAGGTTTACTATGGTTCATAAAAGTTATGTATGTATATATATGGTTATATATGTTTATGATATATATATATTTATATTTATAGCAATCCCGAACAAGATACTATGGTTCATCGAAGTGATGGTTCATAGAAGTTATGTATATACATATTATATATATGGTTATATATGGTTATGTTATATATATATTATACTTATAGCAATCCCCAACAAGATACAAGGGTAATCATCGTACTAGAATGAATAGTGGCAAAATAATTACTTCTCGGCATTTTTTAAAGGAGGAGGTTAGTATAAGAATACCTAAGACCCATGATTACTATGGAAAACTTAATAACTAATCGAATAATGGGTATCGGAATACTCTGGAACACCACATGATTGTAGAATCTATCCGTATATCCTTCCAAAAATATATGGATACGATAAACTATGGATAAATCCAGAAATATCTTGACTTGTATAGTTTCTTGATATCTCCCAATTTTTTTTGGGTTTGGACATAGATCCATAGCCATCCATAGCCACCATTCGCAGATCAAATCCGGTGATTTTCAGCATGTTTGCCATAGGTTTGGGGATGGGAAAATGTCCCGCCATAAGGTTTTTCATATACCCATTATATATAATGATTCCCAATTGTCAGGGTTATTATATTATGTTTGAATACTGGAGTTTCCATGTCAGGGTATTATATTGTCTAAAATAATACCTTACATGGACAATAAACACATGATTTTCCAGTATTCTAGTAGGGGTTTCCCATGCCAATGTTTGAGTATGTGCGGGTGATAGCATATCATAGCTGTCAAAGCTGCACACCACGCAACGTTATTACCATTATATATATATATATCAGGATTGGTACAGCCCTGATGCTGGTGGCACTCCGATTGTTGGTGACAATCTTTATCTTTGGTGGTTCGATCAGTCTTGAGCACCCGAAAGGCAATCAAGAAGACACCAGACAATGGTGCATCTGGCAATCTGCCTTCATGCGATGGTTGCTCTTGGACGCGCAAATTCAGACCGTGACCTTCCTCCAGGGTCCTCTGGGGCAGAAGTTTGCAAAGCCGACTACAATGATGGTGGGTCGCTTGGCTAGCTTTGCACACCGCATTTTCGCCACTTACAATAAAAAGTGGCGAGCCACAGAAGTACTTGGAGGAAAAGAAGGTCAAACATGGAAGACCGCCAAGGGTAAAATTTACCCTACAAATCTATCAATGGTGATTGCGCAGTCACATCTTGACCACTACGTTGAAGCACCAGTCTCTGGAGATGAGCCCTTGCCTGAGGGATTGGATTCAGTGCTGCACAAATTAGCAGCACCGTTTGATGCTTACAACGGGATGGAAGGACAGGTGCAATCAGATTATCATTTGCGGCGTGGTTAGGTAAATCCTCCTCCTTTTAGTAGCCAATCACATGATTGAAGTAAACGAAGTCGAGTTGTAGGGTTTCTAGCCTTGCCCCCTTTTTGATTTGTTTTGCATGTCTCACAAGTTTTCACCTGCTTGGTCACAGTACCGAGTTTTTGGGTGGAGCATGCATGCAGGCGACATTGCAGTGTCAGGATACAATTATATGGATGTATACATACATATATATATGTATATATATTACCATTATTACCATTATATAGAGGATACAATTCATTGGAGATGGCGAAACAACAACCAATCTGCACTGCTGCTGTTGCAGACAGCACCTGGATTTTTTTGGGTGTTTTTTTTTCCATCATGTCAGGGGAGGTGAGTTTCGGTTGGAAGGTGGTTGGTTTTTTGGAGCTTTTGAACATCACTTTCTCAAAAGTACCCTCTGGTAAACATACAAACAACTATTGAACATGGCCATAGAAATAGTGGATTTTCCCATTAAAAATGGTGATGTTCCATGATTTTCCATAGTTATGTTAATTTACCAGAAGGTATGTGTTGTGCATGAAATATCCTCAATAGTTGGGCGATGTGAAAAAAACAAAAAGGACATTTCTCAGCCAATCCCTGAGAAACCACTAGCCGCGCCACGTCTGAGTAAACCTGAAAAAAGTTGGAGCAGCACTCATAGATGCCCCGCTTCTGTTGCCTGATGCAGCGGTGAGCCCTGGATGTAGTTTAATATTTGTAGGTGTAGATGTAGGTGTAGGTGTGGGTGTGAGTTCGCACATAGGATACAATAGATCAACAAAAGAACTAGCCACCGAAAATGATTAGCATTGGTTGCATATGGTTGCATGATATCTAAGCAATTCGCCAAGAGACAATGGGTTTGCTTCCTGTTGAGACAGATGTGACAGTGTCTTTTGATCGCACCGTCACCGAGATACCAGCGTCATGTCCACCAATCATCAAGGAACCGCCTTTGGCCGGGTCAAAGAGGGTGCGATTCCATTCTCAGGGTACTGGTGATGGTTTGGAAGGAGGAATTCACCAGTTTTTGTATGGGGTTTAGGTTTAACATGGTTTAACTTTCAATACATTGTTTTTTTGGCATCCAGAAAAGATGGTGTTGCCATGTGATATTCTTACCTGGCCAGCTTGCTGGCTGATTTTTTCCAAGAATCAAACCAAAGGATCCCATGTAGGGATGTTTGTTTCATAAGAAAGTCCGGTTGAATTTATCATGTTCAATTTATATCAATTTATCATGTTTTCAACTACTTATGTCTGGGATCGTTCCAGTCAACGTTGTAACATGCAACCTTGACACAGCCATTTCCACTACGAGCGTCATGTTCTTCGGATTTCATACCAGTATTCACATGTGCTTTCCCCAAGAAACGTTGATCACCGCCAGCACCACAGGATGCCAACTGGTACCACCAACACTGCACCGGTGTCCCTGCGTTTCGGCACCGGCAAGTGATGCAGCAGCTGGGTCTAACCGGGCTCCAGGGTCCCAGAGTCACCTGGAGAAGGAAGGAAAATGGCCCATTTAGTTCGATGATTTTGCAATTTTACTTATGAAACATGGTGATGTTTCATAGCTGGTTGGTGGTTTGGAACATTTTTCATTTTTCCATATATTGGGAATAATCATCCCAACTGACTTTCATATTTTTCAGAGGGGTAGGTATACCACCAACCAGTATGAAACATGGTGATGTTTCATAGATCTGTTCAATCACAACAGGTTATATAATTCTTTGGTTTGTAGTAGCGAATTAGTAGCTATAACTATAGTTAGAGGGGTGCAACTAAACCAACAACCATAACTCGCGGGCCCCACATTGTAGGATGATTATAGTAGATATATGTGCACTGTGGTGAATCATATCTAATTAAGGGGCTTAATTAATCAACAATGGTCAATGGGGGGTTAAGGATGGAACATGGGACCTTAAACAGAACATTTTTTATAAATTAAGCTAAGTTGGTTTAGTTCAGTGGGTGATCTGTTGGGCTGTTGGGTTGATGATATATATCTATATATCCCACTTTGAAAGTGGGCTTATAAACCATCCAACCATCCAAATGGCCATAAATTGCGGATACATCATGATACATCAAACCATTTTCAGACTCAAATATCATGTAAAAGGGTTACAGATTCCCATGAAATGAAGTCTCCACAGCTGATTTCAATCACAATGTAGTCGTGTTGTTTGAATCTCAATTGTCACAGCAATGGGAATATATATAATGTAGGGTTAGGATTAATAAAACCCCCAAATTAATCATACCCCTTTTCACCGGAAATTTTTGGGCAATACTAAAGTCCTCTACGTGCTGATTTCCCCCCCTAATAATGGAACACTACCCCCGAATTAATCATACCCCTCCGGGATCCCCAAATTTTTGGTGGACTAATTTGCTATTACTCCCTTTTACTTTTTAATTCGGATTACAATTTCCAGGGTTACTTCCTATTTTGGTTTACCATAGGTATTCTTATCTTTTCTCACTGGAATCTGATGGTTTACCATGGATTTTCGAATCTTCCCTCATAGGAATTTGATGGTTTCTACGTGGTTTCCTCATCTTCCCTCGAAGGAATTTGATGGTTTACCAAAGGTTTTCTGATCGTGTCTCATTGGAATTTGATGGTTTACCATAGGTTTTCTTATCTTTTCTCATATGAATCTCATGGTTTACCATTCATTTTCGAATCTTCCCTCATAGGAATTTGATGGCTTCTACGTGGTTTCCTCATCTTCCCTCAATAGGAATTTGATGGTTTACCATACGTTTTCTGATCTTTTCTCATAGGAATCTCATGGTTTACCATTCATTTTCGAATGTTTCCTCATAGGAATTTGATGGTTTCTACGTGGTTTCCTCATCTTCCCTCATAGGAATTTGATTGTTTACCATACGTTTTCTGATCTTTTCTCATAGGAATCTCATGGTTTACCATGGATTTTCGAATCTTCCCTCATAGGAATTTGATGGTTTCTACGTGGTTTCCTCATCTTCCCTCGAAGGAATTTGATGGTTTACCAGAGGTTTTCTGATCTTTTCTCATTGGAATTTGATGGTTTACCATAGGTTTTCTGATCTTTTCTCATAGGAATCTCATGGTTTACCATTCATTTTCGAATCTTCCGTCATAGGAATTTGATGGCTTCTACGTGGTTTCCTCATCTTCCCTCATAGGAATTTGATTGTTTACCATACGTTTTCTGATCTTTTCTCATAGGAATCTCATGGTTTACCATTCATTTTCGAATGTTTCCTCATAGGAATTTGATGGTTTCTACGTGGTTTCCTCATCTTCCCTCATAGGAATTTGATTGTTTACCATACGTTTTCTGATCTTTTCTCATAGGAATCTCATGGTTTACCATTCATTTTCGAATCTTTCCTCATAGGAATTTGATGGTTTCTACGTGGTTTCCTCATCTTCCCTCAAAGGAATTTGATGGTTTACCAGAGGTTTTCTGATCTTTTCTCATAAGAATTTGATGGTTTACCATAGGTTTTCTGATCTTTTCTCATAGGAATCTCATGGTTTACCATTCATGTTCGAATCTTCCCTCATAGGAATCTGATGGTTTACCATAGGTTTGCTTATCTTTTCTCATAGGAATCTGATCTTTCCTCATCCACCTCGCAAATATGCTCTTGCAACGTGGCACTTTTTTGACTACTGCTACTACGGCTACTACTACTACTACGACGACTACGTAATTTGATATGCACATATACAAGTGGATCCGGATAAGCCACAACCAAAATTAAGAGGGCATCTTGAAGGCACCCTCTATCAGTGCAAGGGCTGTGCTTTCAGGGGGTCGAAGCCGCACTATTGCCAAACACACTGGTTTCAGACGTTTTTTGTGGGTTGGCTCATCATGTTGGGAAGAGATGACTCTCTTTCATTGCAAGAGCTGTGCTTTCATTAGGTCGAAGCCGCGCTATTGCCAAACACACTGGTTTCAGAGGTTTTTTGTGGGTTGGCTCATCATGTTGGGAAGAGGTGACTCTCTTTCATTGCAAGAGCTGTGCTTTCATTAGGTCGAAGCCGCGCTATTGCCAAACACACTGGTTTCAGAGGTTTTTTGGCTCATGATGATGGGAAAAGGTGACTTTTTATCGTTGCAAGAGCCTTTCGTGAGCTGGAGGCGACTACCAAAGGGTTGGGGAGGGTTATTTGGGGGGGTTTTATTAATTGGGGGGGTTGTTTGGGGGTTTGGCTGCGGGTTTGGTTGGGGGGTTAGGGGGGTGTTGCGCATTGTGTTTTTGATTCCGGCAAACCCCTTCCAGGCCCAGTCAGTGGTTCTATAAAGCCATTTTTTGCCATTTAGGGCAAGCCCCCGTGGCATAGTGGTATTGAATAGGCTTTGGGCCAATGGACCCAGGTTCGATTCCCGGAGGGTGCGTCTTGCAGCCCGGGGGTGGCACACAGCTGGCTTGAATGCTTGTGTGTTGTGCGCCTTTCTCTGCCAATGTCTTGCTGTTATGTTAGCTACGTTTGCCTGCTTCTGGACATTGCCTCTAATTACTTCCAGTGGCTTTCTTTCATTGCAAGAGTTGTGCTTTCCGTAGGTCGAAGCCGCACTATTGCCAAACAGACTGGTTTCAGATGTTTTTTGTGAAGTTGCCATCAATTGGGCAATTAATTATTCAACAACTACATCAACATTGCCTGATCTTTCCTCATCCACCTCGCAAGTTTAATATACGCTTGCAATGTGGCAGTTTCAAGACGCCAAAACTGGAAAAAAAAACGCATCCCCCAAATGATCGATTTCTAATTAAAAAGGATTAAAAAATGCTGTTTTTGGGAGCTCAGAAAGGCTACCCCCCTTGAGCGGTGTCCCCCCCACAAATAAAAGGACGCCCCCCGCAATTAGTAAACCCCAGCCAGCCGCGATGAATTTTTTTATATGCGTGCTTCAGACTGCAATCAATTAAGCAATGAATTAGTTCAACAACTATATCAACATTGCCTGATCTTTCCTCATCCACCTCGCAAGTATAATATACTTTTGCAATGTGCCAGTTTCAAGACGCCAAAGCTGGAAAAAAAAAACGCATCCCCCAAATGATCGATTTCTAATTAAAATCTAATTAAAAAATGCTGTTTTTGGGAGCTCAGAAAGGCTACCCCCCTTGAGCGGTGTCCCCACAAATAAAAGGACGCCCCCCCCCAATTAGTAAACCCCAGCCAGCCGCGATGAGTTTTTTATATGCGTGCTTCAGACTGCAATCAATTAAGCAATGAATTAGTTCAACAACTATATCAACATTGCCTGATCTTTCCTCATCCACCTCGCAAGTATAATATACTTTTGCAATGTGCCAGTTTCAAGACGCCAAAACTGGAAAAAAAAATGCATCCCCCAAATGATCGATTTCTAATTAAAATCTAATTAAAAAATTCTGTTTCTGGGAGCTCAGAAAGGCTACCCCCCTTGAGCGGTGTCCCCCCCACAAATAAAAGGACGCCCCCCCCAATTAGTAAACCCCAGCCAGCCGCGATGACTTTTTTATATGCGTGCTTCAGATTGCAATCAATTAAGCAATGAATTGATTCAACAACTACATCAACATTGCCTGATCTTTCCTCATCCACCTCGCAAATATATTTTTGCAATGTGGCTTTCAAGACGCCAAAACTGGAAAAAAAAACGCATCCCCCAAATGATCGATTTCTAATTAAAATTTAATTAAAAAATGCTGTTTTTGGGAGCTCAGAAAGGCTACCCCCCTTGAGCGGTGTCCCCCCCACAAATAAAAGGACGCCCCCCCCAATTAGTAAACCCCAGCCAGCCGCGATGAATTTTTTATATGCGTGCTTCAGACTGCAATCAATTAAGCAATGAATTAGTTCAACAACTATATCAACATTGCCTGATCTTTCCTCATCCACCTCGCAAATATGTTTTTGCAATGTGGCACTTTTTACTACTGCTACTACTACTGCTGCTAATACTACTGCTAATACTACTGCTACTACTACTACTGCTACTACTACCACTATCACTACTGCTGCTGCTACTGCTTCTGCTACTACTGCTACTACTGCTACTACTGCTACTTCTTCCTCTTCTACTACAACTAATACTACTAATACTACTCATACTACTCATACTACTAATACTATTAAAACTACTAATACTACTAATACTACAAAGTATTACAAAGTACTACAACAACTACTACTACTACTACCGCTACTACTACTACTGCTACTGCTGCTACTACTACTACTACTACTACTACTACAACTATAGCTACAACTACAACTACAACTACTACAACGACGACGTAATTTGATAGAAGGCACCCTCTATCAGTGCAAGGGCTGTTCTTTCAGTAGGTCGAAACCGCACTATTGCCAAACACACTGGTTTCAGAAGTTTTTTGTGGGTTGGCTCATCATGTTGGGAAGAGGTGGCCCTCTGTCATTGCAAGAGCTGTGCTTTCAGTACGTCGAAGCCGCGCTATTGCCAAACACAGTGGTTTCAGAGGTTTTTTGTGGGTTGGCTCATCATGTTGGGAAGAGGTGACTCTCTTTCATTGCAAGAGCTGTGCTTTCATTAGGTCGAAGCCGCGCTATTGCCAAACACACTGGTTTCAGAGGTTTTTTGGCTCATGATGCTGGGAAAAGGTGACTTTTTATCGTTGCAAGAGCCTTTCGTGAGCTGGGGGCGACTACCAAAGGGTTGGGGAGGGTTATTTGGGGGGGTTTCATTAATTGGGGGGGTTGTTTGGGGGTTTGGCTGCGGGTTTGGTTGGGGGGTTAGGGGGGTGTTGCGCATTGTGTTTTTGATTCCGGCAAACCCCTTCCAGGCCCAGTCAGTGGTTCTATAAAACAATTTTTTGCCATTTAGGGCAAGCCCCCATGGCATAGTGGTATTGAATAGGCTTTGGGCCAATGGACCCAGGTTCGATTCCCGGAGGGTGCGTCTTGCAGCCCGGGGGGTGGCACACAGCGGCTTAGATTCCCGGAGGGTGCGTCTTGCAGCCCGGGGGTGGCACACAGCTGGCTTGAATGCTTGTGTGTTGTGCGTCTTTCTCTGCCAATGTCTTGCTGTTATGTTAGCTACCTTTGCCTGCTTCTGGACATTGCCTCTAATTACTTCACGGTGGGAAGAGGTGACTCTCTTTCATTGCAAGAGCTGTGCTTTCATTAGGTCGAAGCCGCGCTTGCCAAACACACTGGTTTCAGAGGTTTTTTGTGGGTTGGCTCATCATGTTGGGAAGAGGTGACTCTCTTTCATTGCAAGAACTGTGCTTTCATTAGGTCGAAGCCACGCTATTGCCAAACACACTGGTTTCAGAGGTTTTTTTGTGGGTTGGCTCATCATGTTGGGAAAAGGTGACTCTCTTTCATTGCAAGAACTGTGCTTTCATTAGGTCGAAGCCACGCTATTGCCAAACACACTGGTTTCAGAGGTTTTTTTGTGGGTTGGCTCATCATGTTGGGAAGAGGTGGCCCTCTTTCATTGCAAGAGCTGTGCTTTCAGTAGGTCGAAGCCGCACTATTGCCAAACACACTGGTTTCAGAGGTTTTTTTGTGGGTTGGCTCATCATGTTGGGAAGAGGTGACTCTCTTTCATTGCAAGAGCTGTGCTTTCATTAGGTCGAAGCCGCGCTATTGCCAAACACATTGGTTGCAGATGTTTTTTGTGGGTTGGCTCATCATGTTGGGAAGAGGTGACTGACTCTCTGTCATTCCCTCATGGGATTCTGATGGTTTACCATTTAATTTCTATTCTTTCTCCATAGGAACCTTATGGTTTACCAAGGGTTTTCTTTTTTCTCCATAGGAACCTGATAGTTTTCCACTAGTTGTCGAACCTTTTCCCATAGGAATCTGATGGTTTTTGCGTGGTTTCCTCACGTTCCCTCATAGGAATCTGATGGTTTACCATAGGTTTTCTCATCTTTTCTCATAGGAATCTTATGGTTTATATACCATAGGTTTTCTCATCTTTTCTCATCGGAATCTGATGGTTTATCATAGATTTTCTCATCTTTTCTCATAGGAATCTGATGGTTTACCATAGGTTTTCTCATCTTTTCTCATAGGAACCTGATGGTTTACGATAGGTTTTCTCATCTTTTCTCATAGGAATCTGATGGTTTATCATAGGTTTTCTCATCTTTTCTCATAGGAATCTGATGGTCTATCATAGGTTTTCTCATCTTTTCTCATAGGAATCTGATGGTTTACCATAGGTTTTCTCATCTTTTCTCATAGGAATCTGATGGTTTACGATAGGTTTTCTCATCTTTTCTCATAGGAATCTGATGGTTTATCATAGGTTTGCTCATCTTTTCTCATAGGAATCTGATGGTTTATCAAAGATTTTCTCATCTTTTCTCATAGGAATCTGATGGTTTATCATAGATTTTCTCATCTTTTCTTATAGGAATCTGATGGTTTATCAAAGATTTTCTCATCTTTTCTCATAGGAATCTGATGGTTTACCATAGGTTTTCTCATCTTTTCTCATAGGAATCTGATGGTTTATCATGGGTTTTCTCATCTTTTCTCATAGGAATCTGATGGTTTATCATAGGTTTTCTCATCTTTTCTCATAGGAATCTGATGGTTTACCATAGGTTTTCTCATCTTTTCTCATAGGAATCTGATGGTTTATCATAGGTTTTCTCATCTTTTCTCATAGGAATCTGATGGTTTATCATAGGTTTTCTCATCTTTTCTCATAGGAATCTGATGGTTTATCATGGATTTTCTCATCTTTTCTCATAGGAATCTGATGGTTTATCATAGGTTTTCTCATCTTTTCTCAGAGGAATCTGATGGTTTACCATAGGTTTTCTCATCTTTTCTCATAGGAATCTGATGGTTTATCATACGTTTTCTCATCTTTTCTCATAGGAATCTGATGGTTTACCATAGGTTTTCTCATCTTTTCTCATAGGAATCTGATGGTTTATCATAGGTTTTCTCATCTTTTCTCATAGGAATCTGATGGTGTACCATAGGTTTTCTTACCTTTTCTCATAGGAATCTGATGGTTTATCATTAATTTTCTCATGTTTCCATAGGAATTTGATTGTTTACCATAGGTTTTCCAATCTTTTCCCATAGGAATCTTATAATAATCGTTTATGGATGAATGAATGGTCACATTATTTGGGGGGTTCGGTTTTTTGGACCTCCTCACTGGACCTTGTTGACCTAGTTGACCTATAGGGGGGGGGGGTTATTAATCCGGGGTCAACATTATATATAATTATATATATACATGGCTTAAATACAATATATCCATATTCCATCATATTCCCCCATCATATCTCACAATTCATTGTGTTGGTGATATATCCCCAATGAATTCCAGGATATAATGGATGAAATCCAGGCACTTTTTGCGTCCGAACTTGGGACAAAGTCTCTTGGAGCTCGAGAAGCACCTTGGACTGAGCCGCCTGTATGTTCAGGATTCGAAAAGTGGTGGCTTAAGCATGCTTAAGCATGCTTAAGCAGCGAAAATATGGGGAATTATTCATCTTCAAACATATGGTTTGTCTACCGGGTATGGACATCAATTACCAATTGTTGAGTAATTTCAGATGTTGACCACATTTTGACCATTGTTCCTGACGGATTTGATGAAACAACTTTGAAGATATTCAATTTTTGATGCTTAGGGAATTGTAGTTGGTTCTCGATGCCCTTCTTGATGTTGACGCCATCCCAAACGGTCCCAAACAGCTTGGCGTCGCAGAGTTGCTTGTGAGTTGCATCGATAAAACAAACAAACATTCGCCCTTAGACGCCAGGAACCATGGTGGGATGGACCCACATATGACTGGGACATACTGAGACCATAATAAGGGGCTGTGAAAAATACCGGAGGATTAGAGATGATTAGAGTATATATCTACCAATCCATACCACCCCAGTTAACCTACAATGTGAGGCTCCCGTTCGATAGCTAAGTTGGTTTTTAAGCCCCAGTAACTATAGTTATAAGTACCATAAACCATAGTTATTGGAGCTATAAACCAACTTAGCTATCTTGGAGTTATAAGTACCATAAAACCTAGTGTTCATTCAAGCACCAAAATGGCGATTTCAAGAGGACACCATTTTTCTTGGATCCGTATTGATGGGTGTACTCCCTGCCAAGGCAATTGAGTGCACCCTCCGATTCCAACTCCGCCGCGTCGGATCAAATGCTGACCGTTCATTTGAGAGGTGACGATGTTGGGAATCTCGTCAGAAAATCCCTAGGGCCGGCAGGGTGCTCGAAAAAGGAGGAATGGTTGCTGATTGAATGGTGATTTAATGGGCTTTAATGCTGATTTCATGGAATTGAGTTAGCTAAGTTGACGCATTTCCAACTTGCCATGGTTAACTGTTGGGTTGATGGTCGATATAACGATAGTTTTCATGGGGGTTATAGCTCAACTTATCACTTGGGCCCACATTGTGGATAGTTGTTGCAGTTTGCGAACTGGGCGCCATAGCCGAATTGTAGTTGATGGCAACCAAAACTGGCGATTTGCCATAGCTATGCGATTAGCTTGATCGCTGAGCAAGATCTATTTTTTTCTTGGTGGTTTGAATTAGTTTTTTGAAATGTTCAATCGTTGGATCAAAAAAAGGGAACATCTTCACCGGAAACCATGGTGTGCTTTTTCCCATTATCACTGGATTGGTTTAAGGGAACATCTACAGGAAACCATTGTTTTTACCATCAAATATAGGGTTTTCCTGTAAGCTTTCCCATCATCCAATTCTATGATACATACCCTCTGGTAAACAGTCCCAAAAAAACATGGAAAGATCCACCATTTGCAATGGGTAAATCAACATAAATCAACTATTTAACTATGGCAATTGTCAATAGCTATGTTGGCTATGTTGGCTATGACATTAAGATCCATTCAGATCTACCGGGCTTTTCCGGTGATCTTCCCGTCCCAAAAACAAACGCCCGCGGTGTCACCATGTTTCACCTAAGGCGTGTCCCACATTACGAGATGAGCCAACCACCGTGCAGTCCTTGGGCGGAACGACGGAAGTGGTTGAATTCACTATGGTTTATGGATTGTTTATGGTCATAACTATAGTTCATGGGGTAAATAAGTGTGCTTAACTTGGTTAACTATGGTTTATGGTAGATATAACTATAGTTAATGGGGTAAATAAGTGTGCTTAACTAGGTTAACTTTGATTTATTGGAGATATAACTATACTTAATGGGGTAAATAAGTGTGCTTAACTTGGTTAACTATGGTTTATGGTAGATATAACTATAGTTAATGGGGTAAATAAGTGTGCTTAACTTGGTTAGCTATGATTTATTGGAGATATAACTATACTTGATGGGGCTAATAAACAAACTTATAACTATGGGGACACCACCCTGTACAGTCACAGTAGTGATGCTAAAACTTACTCAACTGAGTATGGGGCATCATCTATCCAAGAGTGGGGGAAAAATAGTGGTTTTGAAATCTGGAAAGTGAGGGGAACATTTTCACGTTGTCACATCATCCCCCTTTCCGGGCTAAGACCGCACGTAGATCGCAGATTTGTTCGGGATTGGGGAAATTCATGCTGATGCACCAGCCAAACACATGAAGCTTTGGGCAGGGTATTTGTGTCATGACAAGATGGGGTTTGGCTTGAAACACTGTGGATTGGTCTTGAGTACGGAGACTGGACACTCGATTTGTGGGTCTGTGGACCTTCAGCTTCGATACAATACAGACCCATATGCCCAAACATTCCCAAATCAAATCAGGAGCATGCAATATCATGGAACATATGGAACTCTGCAAAAATTGCAGAGCCCTGAAATTCACTCAATTTCTTTTATTCAATCACAAGAGACAAGACAAATCCCAAGTATTATTATCTCAACTAGTTGAGGGATTATTACAAGAGACAAGTATTATTATTAATTCCAGTTGAGGTTTTAGTTTGAGATAACTAGTTTATTCCCATCCCTCAAGAGAAATCCCAAGAGATGGACCTCAAATAGTGGGGAATTTCTTACGTCGGTATGTTGGGCTCGCGGACTGGCAAACATAGAGGAGCCGGCGATGTTTAGTGAATGATAACTCCGATATTATACACAAAACAAAAGTCAGTCCCACGGTCTCAAATTTCAACCCATGCCCACAAGATTGCACCAGTAGCCCATCCAGCGTAGTTGTTTTTTTGTTCTTCGATTGATGGGACAGTCTGCAGCAAAACATGGTTTTACTCGTCTATAGACAGGGATCCTGTTCAATGATTTTCCCTTCCGCCAATTCTCTTGTCATTCTCTGAACCTCGACGAGGTTTATATCGTCGCATCATCTTTGAGCATCACTACAAGAGCGTCACACTGGTGCATTCGGGATTTGGCCGCAAACCTGCTTGTGCCGACCTCTTCAAAAAGGAGAATGGCCATGGATGGGAAACCCCTTCGACTGGCCTCTGGAACGAAAGGTTCACCAGCCAATAGCTTCGATAGTTGAAATTTTGGGGAACTGTTGGATGTACGGTTGATATATGGAGGTTTCCTGAAATAGGGGTACCCCAAATCATCCATTTATAGATGGATTTTGGATAACAAAAACCATCCAGCTTTTTGGGGTACCACCATGACTATGGAAACACCCATATCAAAACATATTTTCCTATGAATCCAGATCAATGGTAAAATATACAGCTCGTTGGTGGTTTGGAACATTTTTAAAATTTTTCCATATATTGGGAATAATCATCCCAACTGACTTTCATATTTTTCAAAGGGGTAGGTGTACCACCAACCAGAAAATGATGTAAAATGTACTATAGCCAGCTAAAACGTAGCTGGTTGGTGGTTTCAAATATGAATTTTATTTTCCATAATATATGGGATAATCCTTCCCATTGACTTTCGTATTTTTCAAGATGGTTGAAACCACCAACCAGTTAGATCTTTTTGGTAAAGATTCACCAAGGTCTAAAGCAACAGAAAAAAAACTGTGCACCACCTTCAAAGACGACGTTTTTTGCATGGGATAGCCTGAAAATGTTGAAATTTCGTTGGGGTTATTGATTGGGATTTTTCTGTTTTTTTTTTTAATGGGATATCTCAGCAAGTATCAGAAATCAAAAAATGGATTCGATATATAGCCATCTTGGGTATGGTTATCAAGCCATTTTCATAGGGATATATAAATATCATGTTTTTTTTCCAGGGTTCCCATTATAATAGGGATGGATGACCATAAACCATATTTACCCATGGCAGATGTCAATTTGGTCGAAAGTTGTCACTTTGAGATTTCTCATGGGAGCTCGATGATTTTCAGACTTGGAATGTATGTATTTTTATATATATATATATGTACAAATGTATTAGTACCCTCGACTTTAAACAACAACATTCTGAGGAAGCCTTGAAACTTTCTGCGAATCGATGGAACCTGAATCACCTCGGGAGGTTCAATTGGAAGTTTCTGAATTTTCAACAGGTTATCATCCACATAACATCGACCCTGCTATGAGTTGGGAAGATTCGGTTCCACATCAGTTGGCTATTTTCAGGTTAGGGGATGGATGGGGATGGTATATAACTCCAGAAAATTACTAGGGCCCGCCCCAGTGATGTTTTCTGGTTTACAACCCCCTCTCACGTCCTCTAACTATAATGTGAGTAAAACAATGCCATAAGCCACCCATGACAATGATAACCATACCACATATACATATACATATATATATATGGTGATTTTACCACTACTTATAGGGTTTTAACCATTAAACAGGACTAAAATTTCTGGTTAGACCTGGATCGTGCTGCCGCAGGACTTGAACGACTTCGTTCGGTGACTTCGGCAGTTTTTTTTTTCGCGGGGAGGATGTAGGGACAGTCATCCAAAAATGGCACATAGTGGAAGACTGGAAGATCAATTATTTTCATATATGTTCAATGGGGAAAATGATATAACATGATAACCATTGGACTTTCAAAGGTAACCCAAGTTATGTCCCAAGTTATGATGTCGACAAAGCACCAAAGGGCGGGCACCACTTTGGGACGTGAAAACTGGGAGTCATTGAGACCTCATGATGTCAACATAAGAAATGATGTGTTGATGTATCAGGGAAACCACCCCAAAGTCACCATGTTTCATGGTGAACTATGGTAATGTAGCATATTCTTTGGCATAATTGAGCCAGATATGGCAATTTGCCAACCAGCTGCAAAGACTGGCCCAGAATAAGCCATAACTGGGTGAAACGAAACACTGTCATAAAATCACACGCCAGTTTTGCTACGCCAGATGTTGAGCGTGGAAATATGTGGAAACTAGGATTTCTTTCAGAGACTTGCCTGCCTTTCAAGTTGGTGCCCAATAGATACTAAGTTTGTTTATGGGTGAATCAAAGTTTTTGTTTATTGTAGATATATGCTATATCTATATATAGTTAGATGGGTTTTAACAAACTTACTACCGGGGCAGCAGCTTGCACTTGAATAGCCAGATGCATCAGATCGAGTGAGACACGGGTCACACGGGTCCCACGGGTCCCACGGGTCACACGTGTCCCGAGGCTGCACATTCCCTCGGATGGTGCCTTGACAGATGGGATTTTTGTTGATGATCAGCTGGAAACAAAGATCTGGTTGGTGGTTTGGAACATGAATTTTATTTTTCCATATCTTGGGAATTTCATAATCCCAACTGACTTTCATATTTTTCAGAGGGGTAGGTATACCACCAACCAGAAGATTCTAAGTGAAAAAACCCTCCGGGAATCAAACTTGGCAAACATCAACCATTTATAGATGATGTTCCCATTCGAAGACATTGTTTGTGTAGATTTAGAAGTGCCTCCTTTGATTAGCAGAGGGTACTTAGGCAGTTGGTGGCTCACCAGAATTGTGCATGATCAGCCCAGTTACAAGTAGGGAATGTACAGTTAGTCCAGTTGCAAGTGGGGTTATACAGTTATACATGGTTATACCAAGTTATATCCCAGTTACCAACTGGGGTGAATCACCAAGTACTGGATAGATCGAATAGGTGATGCTTCTGATCTGAGAACCAAAGCACTATATGACAGCATCAAGGTTGTTCAATTCACCCCAGAATTGGGACTCAACTTGATACAGCTATGGAAAATCACAATGTTTAATAGGTAAATCATCTATAAATGGGCAGTTTTGCTGTAGCTATGTGAAATTACCGGTTGGTAATCATCATAAATAAATTATAAGTTGTCCAGATCCTTTAAAAGTGTGGGAACTCACCAGCAACTGATCAAAATTGATGATCAATTCCGCTAGTTAAACCTTAAAAAAGGCTAGTTGGTGTAGTCCTTTTTAAAAAAATCCAATCAATGTGGATATATATATATATACATATATATATATGTATAATTAAAATAAAATATAACATAATATAATATACTATAATATAATTTGTTATAATATGATTTATAATATTATATATATATAGTATAACATTGTATTATTATATATATATATAGTATAACATTATCTATGGTACTCAAACATGGCTGGAATCCCTGCGGTTAGACTTTTTTCAGCAAGCCCACTTACTGCCCACTTACTGATCATCATGATATCCATTTACATCCCACTGGTGTTGATTTGATTCCCATCAAGCCCCATGAATTTTCATAAATGTTCATCAATCCCCATGAAATTCCCGTTGTATCCCCATAAAAATCCCTCCGCGGCTTCCAATAGGTTCTATCGTCCACCATTTTGCCACGCTGATGAGTGCGAAGTGCCCCAAGAGAAATTTTGCTCAACTACCTTCTGGTAATTTCATATGGAGGTTTCCTAAAATGTGGCTAACCCCAAATCATCCTAAATTACTTGGTGGCTCATCCCACGAATCGTAAGTGGCTTATAGCCCCAATTTTTTGAGTGGATTAACCCTACTTATCCCATTTATAACTGGGTTATAACCCACTTGCTAAGTGGGATGAGCCACCAAGTAGACTATTTGAGTATTGACGCCCATGGTGATTTGGGGATTCCCTATTTATAGTTGAAACCACCATTTTTTGCGATTGAACATGGACCATAGAAATAGTTGATGTACCTATTGAATCTTGGGATTTTCCATAGCCATCTTAGTTCACCAAATGGTGCCAGGCAAGTTCAAAACTACTGAGTGAGGATGTCTAATGACAATTGACCATCACAAATGGGGATTTTTTCACTGATATAACTAGGAAACACGTTTTTCAGATGGTGGTGCCCCATTCTTTGTTTTCAGTGGATTTGCTGTTCAGTGGGTTAACTGTTGGGTTTATGGTAGATATGGCAGTGTGTCAAAACCTTGTACCCCTGGTGAACATCAAAATAGCTGGTAAATGGATGTTCATCCCCCTAAAAATGGTATTAATAGGTATTGATCCATACCCATATATCGAAGTAATTAGATGAGTTTGTGCTCAAAGCAACTTATAACTGGGGGGCACCACCATCCGTGTGATTCTATGGTGATTTCGCAATGATTCAGGTTGGGGTTTTAGCAATCGAAAAAATTGGATGATATACCCGCCGGAAATCAAACGTGGCGATATCCCATTTTTATGGAATTAGCCTCTGGTAAACCAACATAGCTATTGAACATGGACCATAGAAATAGTTGATTTACCTATTGAAAATAGTGATTTTCCACAGTCATGTTAGTTTACCAAAGGGTATTGTCCCATTCAAATCTCCTTATTCAAAATAGGTGTAACCCATTGCCACCAGATGGTCACTGAGAACATTTATGCTTGGTTTATGATCAGTTCGGGCTTTGTTTTGTGTGGTTTCTCAAGGATCTTTTTTCCATGGGTGTTTTCGTAACACGATGAGGAGCAGGGAACGGACAGAAATGGTTATGGGTCAAAAGCCTGGTAATCTAGGTACCAAAACTGGTTGGTGGTTTGGAACATGAATTTTATTTTTCCATATGTTGGGAAGAATAATCCCAACTGACGAACTTATATTTTTCAGAGGGGTAGGTATACCACCAACCAGATAAAATAGCTGGTTAATGGATGGCTAATCCCCCAAATAGTAGGTTATGACCCATCCCCGAGGGTTTAATGAAGACAGGATAAACCCTGCACACCACACATGTGAGTCCTTGTCGGTAGGACAAGGACCTTTTGTCTATATAAAATTATATATATATATACCGAAATATACCCATTTTTCAATATATTTGATCCATACCCATAAAGGTACCTGGCTTGATTTTTGTTTAGCGAAGCAGACGATCATACCGAATGACCGTCAAAGAGAGGATGGGATCACTCAGTGCCTCAGTGCCACACCATGAACTGACGAGTGGATCTGAGTTGGATCATCGCATTCTCCAAAAAGACACCGAACATACCCTCTGGTAAACTAACATAGCTATGGAAAATGATCATTTTTAATGGGAAAACTCACTATAAATGGCCATTTTCAATAGCTATGTTAAATTACCAGAGGGTACATTGGAGTTTGTTTATACCAACAGAAAAGTGCTGGGTTTATGGTATATCGAATTACCCATAGGATCCATGGTGCTGCTATATATGTTGACATGGATCCCATCAATATACCCCAGTCATGTTAGCATTAATATACCAGCACCATGGATCCGTCATGGGTTATATCGATCTAGTCAAACAAGTGCTCCAACCGAGGAACAATTAAAACTTCTGGACTCCAAGGGATGGGTCTAAGTTATGCTAAGTTCGTGCAAATAACTAACATAAAATTAGTGTATTGTACTAGTTATAATGAATAATATGGGGTTATAATATATAATACTAGTTATAATCTACTAGTTATAATATATATATATAATATCATATAGTGTTATAATAGTGTGATTATACTTATAATATCTTATAATCATATTCAGATGGGGTTATAAACCAACGAACATAACTGGGGGTCACCATCCTGCAAGCTTTTTTTTTGTTATGAAAATTCATCAACTCAACCTGCCCCCGTTCTCCCGTTCTCGCGCGTTCGAGGTATCTGTTTCTGTCCTTCTCCAGCTTCGCTGTTTCCGCAGCCCTGTTGAGTAAAGAGGTGAACCGAAAGCACGAGTTCGCACGGGCGCTGCATGGCCCCTCCATGGGAATCCAACATGACAAATCTACGATGCGGGATATCTTTTGGTCATAGAGATGGCAATGCATTTTTTATATGTTTGTTGGTGATGTTTGTTTGATGAAACAACTCTGTGAATAAATCAGAAAAAAAGAGGAAACACACGAACTTCAGTGAGGTTTGAATGCCAAAGGATGTTTAAAGGACATTGTGCTCATGATTCGCAAAGAAAATGAGACTTACTCGATTGAAAAAACGCCTCTCCCGATTGCTATTTGGTCAGCTCCACTAGGTGAAACAATACAGTTTAAATGTACTAGTAGGAGGAGGGCCAATCAACATTCAAGCTGTTCTTGCGTACTTGCAGATCTTACAGATAGTATGATTTTCTGTATGTTGTTCAACGCTATGAAGTTTGACGTTGTGACCAAGCGCATTTGCGAGTGACAATAGTTTGAATTACTATTTCATCAGCCTATAGACTTCCAAACAAGTTCCGATAAGATTGTTGAGCCCTAGAAAGCTGCTTAAATCACCTCCGAAAAGGAGCTGTTTGGAAAACCATTTGGGTTTTGTTTCGAGGAGCGACTTTGATCCAAAGCTTCATGCCTTCTCCCTATATTGGCTCTATTCATTTTGCGATCCCATTAGTTGGTTCTGCAAATGAGACAAGACCCAGTTTCTTGAATGACTGTAGGCGTTTTTGGCTATTGGAAGCCCTACCGCCGGAGGTGAAAGTGCTCTACCGCCGGATCGGAGTGGAATGGGAAAGCGTGCTGCATTCCAATCTGATGCTCGGCATGCTCGGCGCGGGACGCCGAAAGAACCAAGGGACCAATGGTTTTTTTGTGCCACAAAATGGTCAGCTCCAGAAAATGGCGAATGGTTGGCATCCATGGGTTGGTCCAAAAGATCACGTGTACTCCAAAATGATGAAATAATCATCACATTAAATCCTTGGTCAATTGTGCAGAAATAGGATATTCCCTGACCTTCCAACTACCAGCTGTGATCGGGAACTTTGTCAGATTGACTTTGGAAGTTTGTAGTTGGTTCTATAGTCCCGCTGTTTATGCAGCATGTACGTACTGTTGCATGTTTGGTTATACTATAGGCTATAGCACATGTATATAGATACATACCTATCTATCTATCTATCTGTCTGTCTGTCTGTCTGTCTGTTTGTCTGTCTGTCTGTCTGTCTGTCTGGTCGTCTGTCTGTGTATCTGTCTATCTGTCTATCTGTCTATGCATCTATAAATCTATCAATCAATCAATCTATCTATCTATCTATCTATCTAGCTAGCTAGCTAGCTAGCCAGCTACATACCTCCTACCTACCTACCTACATAGCGATCTACCTACCTACCTACCTACATACATACATACATACGTAATATACACACGTGTGATATTGCTTGATTATCTTTTATTGTGCTACAGGCACAGTGAAAGTTGTCGCCTATGTTTTGAGTACACTTTGAGGCAGTGACCTTTTCCTGTCAGTTTGTGTGTTTTTGCACAAACCCGGGCGCTTTGCTATTGGGTTGCGACTATTTAACATTCAGTCACAGACCAAATCAACATACAGTGGCACGAATAATAATTGCAAATAGCTCCATAAAAGCAGTTTTCCAATGACTTGAAAAATGGTCACAGGGATCTTCAAGCCTCAGGGCGTAAGAAAACCCTGCGGGTTGTACTACCCAATTATATATATATATATAATATACACATATATATATAATATTGGGGATTTGTATTACCCAATATATTGGGGATATTTCTGGATTATCAGAATCCAGTATCGGAATCCCTTTTAAGCAACGAGTTTGATCATGCTCAAATTGCTTTATTTTATTGGACGCGCCCGACGCGAGGAACTGCAACATTTGGCCTGGTACAGTGATGTACGAGTACAAAGCTTACAACGTTCCTTGTATCGGTTCAGAGCATGGGAAATTGACGCAGAAAAAAGTGGGAACTATTTTACCCTCCAGTAATTTTTCAAATACATAGAAAACCTTTCCCCTAGAAAAACTAATCATGGGTTGTACATATCTACTTTAGTTAGACGAAGGGTACGACAAGAACAATGTTCTAGGATCACCTGAGAGGAGGAAGTCCAAAAGACGTCTATATAGATTGTTTGTCTCTGATAGATCCTCCAGTAAATTGAGCAGTGGCTGGGAGACACTCCTGTTGATTGATGATTGGGAGTTATACTACCCAATAAACATTTATATTGATGCTTATCACAATCCATTACGGGAATTCCTATTAACCAACCTTTGGATTTTGAACGCTGCTCGATTAACCGACATGGACCCAGTTTTTTTATTGGACACTCATCTTCCAACACCTGGGTGGGGTGTATATTATCTGGGCTGTGAAGATGGTACCTGGTAGGCTTGAAGAGCTGTGGGGTGTACGGATTTGTACGGTGTTCGTGTCGTTCAATTTCTCGAGGGTGCAGTTGAGTGATTTCCATGGGTATAACGGTCGACATTTTGATCCCCAGAAGTTGGGATATGGAAAAAAAGTATAGGAAAAAACTATGGTGAAAAGTTGGGATTCGCTTATATAGTTCACTGAAACTGCACTTGCGGGGGCCCCTCAGTGGGTCCAAATACTTCTGGGGTTGAAGAAAAACCGCGACGCGAATTCATGCGACAGAAATTCAGAAGGTTCTTGGATCCACTGGAATGTATGGATGATCTGGGTCTGTTTGAAAATGGAGTACCCTCTGGTAATTTAACATAGCTATTGAAAATGGCCATTTATAGTGGATTTACCCATGAAAAATGATAATTTTCCATAGCTATGTTAATTTACCAGAGGGTATACTAAAAACAACAACTGCTTGGTGGTTTGGAACCATGGAATTTTATGACTTTCCATATATTGGGAATTTCATAAGCCCAACTGACGAACTCACTCCATCATTTTTCAGAGGGGTAGGGCTCAACCACCAACCAGATCGGGATATCATCAAATATATAGGGAATTATAGGGATATAAGTGGATATAACTGATACCAAAAACAACAAGTTTGGTCAGAAAATGACAACCGTTTGTTGGAATTGCGATGCACTCCCTATTTTCAGAGCCCTGGTTTTGGAGGTACAAGGTGATGCCCCCCAAATATCTATGGATCCCTAGTGAAGCTACTCTGGTTGTGGTTTCAAACATGAATTTTATAACTTCCATATATTGGGATACCTGTACTACTATAATTATGGTTTATGATACCTATAACGATAGCTGGTTGGTGGTTTCAAACATGATTTTTATTTTTTTCATTTCATATATGGGATAATCGTTCGCATTGACGAACTCATATTTTTCAAGATGGTGTTTTTTAACCACCAACCAGTACTTATTAGCCAGCTTGAAGAAGGGGGCACCTGTAATTTGTGTGGCTTCTCTAAACTGGCGGAACCAAAAAACCCGATTGACAAATCTCGATGGTAAGTCTTGGGAATTTGATAGCGTTCCCAATCATTGGAAACAACAACTTATTATATATATATACACATACACAATTATATACATATGATATTATACGTGGCATAATTATATGAAGACGACAAATATATATATATATGTCAGATCTAGCGAATTATGACGACCTCACTGGCGGCTCCAATAGCGATACTGTTGTTTTCATCCAATGGTTGGTGAAAATAAGGTTGCTGCTGGCATACGAACAGAATATGTTTACCACAGATCAATAGATCAATATAGATAGATAGATAGAAATAAAGATTAGATAGATAGAAAGTTAAGATAAGATAAGATAAGATACGATAAGATAAGACAAGATAAGATAGATAGATAGATAGATAGTTAAATAGATAGATAGATAGATAGATAGATAGGTAGATAGATAGATAGAAATAAAGATTAGATAGATAGAAAGATAAGATAAGATAAGATAGATAGATAGATAGATAAATAAATATACAGATAGACAATAATATCTTAATATTGAATATTAAGATATAAAATTCGATGGATAGATAGATAGATAGATCGACAGGCAGACAGACAGACAGACAGACAGACAGGTATATATATATAACTATATATATATATATATACATGCAGATAGACAGATAGACAATGATAGACATATATTGGTCATCCAAAAAATCTCCGGTCAGCAACGCTCCAGAGATCTGTGTTGCTCTTTTGGATCTGCATCCCGTTGCATGGCTTATATTTGGCTATATCGATTATATATGGATGGTTTACATATATGGATTAGATATTGGTTGGATACAGATGATGTATGAATTTTGTATGGGTTACATATTTATATATATAAATGATGTGGGGCCCCATAGTTATAAAATTGATTATAAACCCCATTCTATGATTATAGTTACATCCACCATGAACCATAGAATTCACCAACTTATGTGCACCAACTTGGCTATCTAGGTAGGCCCACATTGTATACACATTTTTTACACCACAAAAATGATGCGGGCTCCGCACAGGTACCAATGGACTCGCTGAAAGAGGGCGGTCCCTTACGATGGCTGCAGGAATTTCCTTGGTGGAACTTTACTGGGCCTTACGTTTGCCTTTCGGCTGTGAATTTTTAGCGGTCAAAAATTGGTGTAGCCGCTGGTCATAAAATGACACTTTGCGAAGTGGAACATCACCATGTTTAATAGATAAAACATCGATAAATAGGTCATGTTCCATATATATATATATATGTATACTTATAGCATCTTATAGCACGTTTCAATAACATCCGGTGTTATACTGAATATGAATGGATTCAAATGACTTAGATCCAAGTGGTTTGGGGTCACAAGGGGTTCAGAATCCCCAGGGGAGATGAGGATTGGGAAGGGTCTTGGACAGACATGACATGACATTCTACGCCAGTGTACAACAGCGTAGATATACTGTGTAGGTATGTTGTTTCCTGAAGCTACAGGTATGTTTGAACGTAATATATTCATATGATGTGTATATGCTTTAGTATATATATATGTATATTTATAGCATGACCTACATATTTGCAAAATACCACATTTCTTTCTCTCTCTCTCTCTTTCTCTGGATTCCTCAGGTGAATACAGCCGCCAGGAAGGCAAATTCGTAGAAGCCGCGGACCCTTTAGCGACCACCACCACCACCACAACGACCACAACGACCACATCTGGAGCGATGCTGGGCTCAGTCGTGACCTTAACATAAGTTGTGCATCCACCACATCCACCATGGTTTCTGGGTGGTTAAATGGGGACAAAAAATTATAATGGTGATTTAATGGTGATTTAATGGTGATTTAATGGGTTTTAATGGTGATTTAATGGTAATTTAATGGGATCTAGTGGAATTTAATGGTGATTTAATGGTGATTTAGTGATTTAATGGTGATTTAATGGGATCTAGTAGAATTTAAGAATCAACAATGGGGATAATGGGGATGTATCTAGCCCCCAGAGTTATGTGAATGTTGGTTTAGATTCACCCCATGAATACTAGTTAGTTGTATCATGTTGTATCCACCATAAACCACAAAATTTACCAAATTAAAAACCAACTTAGCTCTCATAAATCAGCCATAAATCCCATGAAATCACGATTTTCCTATAGGTTTTTCTCATGATTTTTCCATGTTGGGGGCCCCACAGTGAGTCGGGAAATACACGTGAGGATTTCACCAAAATGATGGTTACCAGTTCCTGCAGGCCATGGAGCCATCCCATCCCGAATTTCGATGTGGTCAGCGATGGTCAGCGTTCAAAATCTCAGCAAAACTATATGGTTTTTTCGGTGGGTAGTTCTACTTCAGAAATGGATGGATTGTAGCCGCTGACTATTTTTTGAGTCGTTCAGTCTTTCACTTTTGAGAACAGAGGGTGCCAGGCACCATTTATATGACCAAAAACTGATACGTTTAGGTACTTTTTTTACAGGTAATCAACAATTCGCTCAGCCAAGGGGAAGAAATCAAGGTTGGGGTTTCCAGTGTCTCAAGTCCTGTCAGCTCTGATACCTAGAGGTGCAAGGTGGTTCCCAACAGTCCTTAGCTGCATTGGCACAGGTACAATACGTTAAGTAAGGTTTATGGGAGATATATTCATAGTGAAATCATAGTTAAATCTCATTTACAAACCAACTCATAACTTCGGCGCACCGCCGTAGGTACATATGGTGGCTAATGGACGCAATCTCCATTGCCATATTGTGAGATTCCCATATTGTATTTATATATATATATTATATATATATTATACTTAATCATACTTTGTGATATCGCATTCCCTATGCATCCAAATACTTCCCGAGTGGCCATTAAATCTGCGACATCATACCATATTCATTCAAACGGTATTTGGATCCATGGCGACATTATGATCACTGTCAGTATTCGTGGATGGTTTGAAATCATGAACTAAGGACCCCTCAATTCCATCTGAATGAGTGCCCCAAAAATCAACAGATACACAACGGAACCAGGGTTTCTGTGGTGCTGTTTATATAAAATGTTGCTATCCATGCTGTTGATACATTCACCTACATGGATAATTTGTTTTGAATGTTTTTTTGTAGATAGCTACGTTTCATGAAAATGGATCAGCTCGGTTGAAGAAAATTGTAATGTTTGGGTGCTAAATAACCTGGCTTTTCGGTCGATGTTCCCTTCTCAGAACGACCACCACGACCACGACCACGGTTGAAAGCTTCGAAGTGAACGTGCAAGATCCTGATGGCGCTCCGGACTGATTTCATCTGGGATGGGGAGCATCAATCCGAAAATCAGATCGGCATTGAAATCGTCCGAAGAATAGGCTCAGAGGTCAGTGTTTGCTTTGTAGGTTGCCATAGATATCCTACAATGCGCGCCCCCTTAGCTAAGTTGGTGTGTAACTGGACTGACTAGTGTTTAAGAATATTAATAATAGTTCTACCAAGTTCTACCTATAAGGGGTTTATAAGCCAACTTATAAGTGGGGGTGGCCCACCCTCATGAAGAACCCTAAATTGGTACATGACGATAGATGACATACTGGCCTCATTCAACAACTTTCAAAGGACAATTCAGGACCATAAAATGGAGGTCCTGTGCCACATATATAAAGTTGGTTGGTGGTTTGGAACATTTTTTTATTTTTCCATATATTGGGAATAACCATCCCAACTGAATAATATTTTCAGAGGGGTTGAAACCAGCAACCAGAAAGCCTTACATACGTGTTAGATATGGTACGTACCTCCAATTCAGGATCCTTTATTTTTTGGCCTCATTTATACTGGAACATGAGCCAGCACTCCCCGAAAGTTTGAATTAGATCAACAACGACATGGGATATGTATATAGGTAGGCGGACTGACGTTTCATGGTACTTTTAACGCGCAAACACCCCGTTTCGCCCACACCCTTCTTGTCTTGGGAAGATCAACAAAGGTATTAGGGAATATAAAAGTCCCACCCCCATTAAACTTTACATTCAATTTACATTCATTGAAGATCTTCAATAAGAGTTTTATTCTCACAACCCCGCTAAACTTCTACATTCATTGAAGATCTTCAATAAGGGCTCAATTCTCCCACCCGCGTTAAACCTCTACATTCATAGAAGATCTTCAATAAGGGTTTAATTCTCCCACTCCCGTTAAACTTCTACATTCATTGAAGGCCATCAATAAGAGTTTAACTCTCCCAACCCCCGTTAAACTTCTACATTCATTGAAGATCTTCAAGAAGGGTTCAATTCTCCCACCCGCGTTAAACTTCTACATTCATTGAAGATCTTCAATAAGGGTTTAATTCTCTTACACCCGTTAAACTTCTACATTCATTGAAGATCTTCAATAAGAGTTTAACTCTCCTACCCGCGTTAAACTTCTACATTTATTGAAGATCTTCAATAAGGGTTTAATTCTCCCACCGTTGCTAAACTTCTACATTCATTGAAGATCTTCAATAAGGGTTTAATTCTCCCACCGCCGTTAAACTTCTACATTCATTGAAGATCTTCAATAAGGGTTTAATTCTCCCACCCGCGTTGAACTTCTACATTCATTGAAGATCTTCAATAAGGGTTTAATTCTCCCACTCCCGTTAAACTTCTACATTCACTGAAGGCCATCAATAAGAGTTTAACTCTCCCACCCCCGTTAAACTTCTACATTCATTGAAGATCTTCAATAAGGGTTTAATTCTAATGATGATGATGATGAGGAGGAGGAGGAGGATGAGGATGACAATGACGATGACGATGACGATGACGATGATGATGATGATGATGATGATGACGATGATGATGATGATGATGATGTGGATGTGGAACGAACCCGCACAGGTCCCTCTGCTGTGCGTTCTGATCTAGAACATCAAGTTAAGCATAATGCTAAAATATTTCATTTTTACCACGTTTTCAGCTCATACGAAGAAGGCGGGCCAACAGGCGCGGGCAAGACGAGGTGTTTGGCCGCACTTTTACTTTAGTACTTTGTTGTATTGTCATGTTGATGAGGATATATAAACCAAAAATGGTTTATAACTAAGAGTATCTAAGATTGGCCATGACATGGCAGCCAAGATGGTTCATAACTAGGTCAACTGGGTGTTATAATAGTTTTCACTATATGTAGAGGGGTTCAAATGAATCAACTTATAAATCAACTTACTCTGGCCCCACATAGGAAAACATGTTCTTCCTGCTTTCTACACCACAAAACAAAAACACTGATGTATAGGCTGATTTGAGGTGCACAACTGGACGCGTTGTAGTGATCATGGTACATCAATCCATATTGTTTTTTCCTATGAAGTTGGGGACAGTTTCAGGGAGGGTCACCTAGGTACCTAAGGTACCTAGGTGAATGGCAAGTTGGTGGATGATGTTCTTGTTTTTTTTGAGGGAGACATATGACTATGTCAACTATGTCCTACTGAAAATTCTTAAAGGGCATGTCAATGTAACGTATTTGGTCGGTGAAAAACCCTATAGTCATTTTGGATGTTGCTATTTACGTCCCTGTGGGTGAAGTTTTCTCTTTCTGTTAGTTGATGAAATCCCTATTTACTTTGATTCAATGCCTACAATGTGGCGCCCCCCAGTTATGTTTATTGGTTTAGATTCGCCCCAGTAACTAGTTCGTTATAAGTACCATAAACCATAGTTATTGGAGCTATGTGCACCAACTTAGCTATCGTTTGGGAGCCTCACATTGTATAGATGTTGCTGAACCATTCAAACCTTTCCCGCGGTATTTCTGAGGAATTGTAGCTGGTGAATATCTAAACAAATCACAAATGAGATTACCCTCTGGTTATTTAACATAGCCATGGAAAATCCCAACCATAAATGGAGGTTTATAGCTGGGAAAATCATCTATTTCTATGGGCCATTGTCCATGGCTATGTTAAATAACCAGAGGGTAATATTGCAATAACCTTCATCACAAACATTATTCGCTAATAACAATAACACGTACGTAACATGTGTAGTAAGAAACCTGACAATAATCAACATAGTTCAACATAATATCATTGGACATGTTGTTCTAACACACGTCTATTTTGGATGTTCAAACATAAATACGAAACATCCAAATTTACGCTCCCATTTGGGATCTTCAATTTCCTGCCCAGATGAATCTTCCCGCGCAGCATCCACCGCATCCGACATGAATGTCACCTTGCCATCGGTCCACAGTATGAGCTGCGTCACTGGGTGATTCTGTCGGCCCAGTCTTGGTGGTGAGATGTTTTTTTACAACCCAGGGATGGATTTAAGCAACACTACGCAACCGGGATATTGTACCCTTTGGTTATTTAACGTAGCTATGGTATAGATGGCCCGGCCCATAGAAATAGATGGTGGACGTATTAAAAATGGATGGATTTTCCATGGCGAACTGTTAGTCATAACCAGGGGGTAAGTTTGGAAAGTGTGGGATATTTGTCAAGCACGATGAAATCATCAACGAAAAAAAATGAGGAATGTTCCAGAATGTTCCCCTGGGAAGAATAAGAATTTAAACGCCAATATTCATGCGCATACTTAATATACATGGGGTTTCCTAAAATAGGCTTACCCCCAAAATACCCTCTGGTAAACTAACATAGCTATGGAAAATCACCATTATTAATGGGAATATCAACTATAAATGACCATTTTCAATAGCTATGTTAAATTACCAGAGGATACCCCCAAAATAATCCAAAATTAGACCATATTAGTATTGCAACAACCATGGTGACTTGGGGTATCCCCGTTGAAACCTCCATAAACCAATAGCTATTTTAACTGAGTAAAGCCTACACCGGCACACTGAGGGAATTTTTTATGTTTGTTGATCGGCACACAAATTCATGGATTTATTTAGCTTTGATGTAGTTTTGTTTTTTTAATATAGGCTTTATTTATATACGGCTTATGTATACAGGGTCTAAAATTAAGGCTTCTTTAGGGTTTCTTTAAGGTGTCTTTAGGATTTCTTTAGGGTTTTCAGGTTTCTGGTACCCGCAGCACTGCTTTTCCCTTGCTGAATCTATCGCCATATTTCTGGAATCTACCCGGCTGCACCAGCCAGTTGATACACAGTGTTGCCTCCTCGAGTGATACGTTGCTTTATATTGTCTGTGTTCATCCATCCAACTGCACATAGATGTACCATGATGCTGATTAAATACCACCAGCGGTACTGTAGTTGGTCTACGGCTGAGCCGTGTGATAAAGATGCATATTTTTGAGTTAGAGTCTAACATGTTTCTTGACCATGACCCTTTGGCTAAGAAACGTGGCTGGCAAATAGACTCTAAGCTAGGTTTCTTAATCCATTCACTTCCATTGACAATTTCATCTATCCCTATTCCTCTGCACGCAGCTTTACAAAAGGAATGCCGGAATAGATACACAAAGGAATTCATGATATAAAACATCTACGTACTTTGCTTGCGTTTCCCAGAGTAGAGTCTAGGTACTGCAAGTTACGTTCCTCGAAACTTGAAGTCAATTCTGATTCTCAGGGTCGCGCTGTGATTTGAGATGGCAACAAATATCAAAAAACACGTACACTAATTAGACAATATTAGACATGTTTTGAATTCCTGATTTCCCACGAAATTCCCATGATTTTTTATATGTTTTTTGTTGGTTAAGGACCGTTAAGGTCCTAATGTTTAATCCTTGCGATCCACCGCACTCTACGACGAGACACCACGTGCGCCGCGTCCAGGACCCAGAAGTCAAGCGCTTCAACAAACGCTGCCCAGAGACGGTGCCCACGCTTCAAGGGGAGTTTGGCTCCACTTTTTTCATGGTATATAATTAGGATCTTAAATGGTATATAACGTAATTAATATTCATACCAATAATACTCTTCCCATCTCTGCTTTGCATCTGTCCATTTTGTCGGAAGTTTGACTTCATTTGACTTTTGCCGATGATGTGTATAATGCTTTAGTATAGTATATAAAGCATTACATACATATTTGCAAAATACCACATCTGGTTGGTGGTTTGGAACATGTTTATTCTATCATATTGGGAATTTCATTATCCCAACTGACGAACTCATATTTTTCAGAGGGGTATGTTCAATGTTTTTTTTGCATTGTTTTTGATCGAACATTGTGGGAAAAAGCATTAAGATCCATTTTTGGGGGGTTTCCATACATGCGGGTACCCCAATAGCTGGATGGTTTATATCACGGAAAATGGAAAATCCATATCCTAAAAATTCAATTCATGGATGATTTGGGGCCCATTTTAGGACAAATCCATATGTCTTATCATCATGTTCCCCGTTCCCCAACAAAATTGCTGATTTGACGATGTCTGGCGTACAAAGCCATTTTAAGACAAACCATCTATGTGTAGGGGTCAGTGTGAGACCCGGGACAATTGACCGACACCACTTCAGTGAAGTTTTGATCTGCAAATCCCTGTTGACTCAGAAAGTATGGCTCCTTTCTAAGAAAAACATGATCATTTTTTTCGATCCTGTGAGTAACGGGGTTGTCGCAAAAAAAATAGAAATAACGATTTGTTAGTTTTGATATAATTGAATCATCATCCTATCCGTTTCCTTGAACATACAATGAACTTCTCCATGTTGCAAGTTTAACACCCATATGTCTCTTCAAACATCGGAAATACACCCAGGAATTCCAGCCATACCTTTTGAGGTGCAACCGTCACTTGTCATCCCAATGGACATGTTCCTGATGTTCCATAGAAAAAGCAAACATTTATAAATGACTATGGCAGCGTGATTCCCTATCATATGTAAGTTTGTTGGTAAACCCATCGTTAGCAACTTACCATGTGGTTCCGCCCAGTTATAAGTCAGTTTCGAACATCTTAGGACCCCCCTTAACTATAGTTGTATGCACATATCCCACTAACTGTAGTTATGTATATATATATATATATATATATATTATAACCCATTATATTAACATATAGTCATAGTTATTTAAGTTATTCTTAATGTTACATAATATATATATATACATATTCCAATAACTATATATATATATAAATACATATTCCACTATAACTATATGTTAGTATAGCATTGTATAGCCCATAAACTCCTTTCGTTCACCAAGTTGACAGCCGCCGAGGTGACCATCAAGGAGTGGAATGGAAGGAGTGGAATCTTCCGCGGTGGGAACGAATCGGTGATGCAACAAAAAAATATGGCAAAAATGGAGGAACCACGTGGGATAACTATGGTTTTGGTACACAAAACTAGGTGAATTCTATGGTTTATGGATGTTTATGGTAGATATTCATGGTGGATAACGGGATAACATGGGATAACATGGGATAACATATATCATTTTGTGTGACCTTTTCGTGTGTGTTTTGTTTTGGGGGGATCCCCACGAGCCCGCGGTGCAGGATAGGAAACCACTACTTTCAGATCAGTCAAGCCATCGTTGCTTGGCAAATGTCACGTCGCGTCAGGGGAAATCATCCTCAAAACATGGCCGACTCGTTAGGTAGACAAACACATATCATCCACAGAATACAAGACAATGGGAGATCTCCAGGATCCAAAAATGGAGGTACTGTACCATATTTTTGGCCATATTTTGTGGGGATATTCCCTGAAATTTAGGCCTTATATAGGCCTTATATATGGTACCATCCTGGAATGGCCATTGAACAAGGGGAAATTATGAAGCAGCATTAATCTGTGAAATTTGGGAATACATGGAATAGCTGGGAATTATGAGAAGTTCGTCAGAAATTTGGCAGATGGACCTACAAGGTGGTGCCCAGTGAGTTAGTTTACGTTGGTTTATGTTTACCCCAGCTATCTGTAACTAGTTAAGTAGATGGATATGTCATATATCATAATTAAACATCCACAAAGCCTAAAAAAACAACTTAAACACCAACTTAGCTACGTGGGGGATGAGGGAACGCTTTCCAAGACTCCTGTAGTCTTTGAACCAGTTTGAGAAACAAAAGTCGTGAGACAGAACATGTCCTGGTGACTCATCGTCAGTTGCTCGTTTTTTCTAAGGTGTGTCCCATCATGTTTGATTGTACTATAATTGGCAATACCCTCTGGTAATTTAATATATCAATTGAACATAGCCCATTTATAGTTGTTTTACCTATTATATAAAGATGGTGATTTTCAATAGCTATGTTACTTTACCAGAGGCTACTAGATACGTCTATCATCTTCTGGATCTCCAACCTCAGCACATCCGATGATCTGCAATCCGGCAACGATGTTCAAAGAAAATGTGTACCCCTACCAGGGAGGCCCAGCTTAATGCAGCTTAATGCAGCTTAATACGCCCCAACTGGGCCCCAACAATAGGGTTTGATGGTGATTAAGACCCCCGAAACAAAAGGCCGTTGCCGGTTTTCCTTTGTTGATACTGATACTAAAAACTACCGAGGATCATGGACTCTTCGTTTCCCTTTATCTTTCTTTTTGTTTGCGGTCTAAGTAGGATGTTGATACGTTTGAACGTCCTCCAAGGGTCTCTTACAGATGGACAAATTTGTTTTCTCTTGAGAACCAACGTGAACAAACACTAGAAGTTGTGGACAAAATTCTTTAAAGACACGTGAGCAAAATATCATTTTCCAGCTATTCTCCGGTCATTTAACGCTTTGCAGCCGAAAAATGGATGAAACATGGTCCATTTAGTTTCATGACAACAGCTTTTTAAACATGCAGATGTGCGATAGCAAAGTGGTACTCGTATATTTCCCACGGAAGCAGATGTTGTTTGCCGTTTCTTTCCAACATCGCCGCCCAGGTGTTTGCCGTGATGTGCAGCACGCCCATTGTCCAGTTTCCCAAACTCATCTATGCGCCGAAGAGATATCAGAACCAGGCGGCCCGGTGAACCAATCTTGCTGGATTCAAAGCGGGATTCACTGATAAAAATCCTTCTGGAAGTCAGTTTCCCGATTGTTTCAGGAACGTTTCCACTCGGTGATACCATGGAGCAGTGACGCGTTATTACACTTGGAGGAACCATCCGCTGAAGTCCTTGGATAGCAACCATGGGAACCATGGTCCATGTTTAACCCCATCCCTAGGCTCCCTGCGATTTGAAACTCGAGTTTCTACAAGTAATGTGGTATCTATAATTAAACCATAGAATATGGTTGGTGGTTTGGTTGGTGGTTTGGTTGGTGGTTGGTGGTTATGCTATATATATATATATACACACTGGTTGGTGGTTTGGAATATATTTTTTATTTTTCCATATATTGGGAATGTCATCATCCCATCTGACTTTCACTCCATAATTTTTCAGAGGGATGGGTACACCACCAGATAGAATCCAGCCCATCTCATGTTTACCAACGCCATCGTCAACGGGGACCCCAAAAACCCGCTTCCACCTTTCACTCACGGTTTCACCCAACGACATGACCACTGTCTCCGATACCAAGATGGGGATGTTGGCGATACCGCGACAAGTGCTGCTGAGAGGATCCCGCTCCGATGGTCAATGTGTCTTGGTGATTCAATGCCGATTGAATGGAATTTCAGGCGGTTGAGATTTGATGGTGGACATACTGAGAATATATAATGGGACATAAAACTATAAGAATTGCTAACAAAATGTTGGTTGAATTTGAGCAGTGGCTGCATTTCGACACCCTGGTATATTATGAGTCCAACAACACAGAGAATATAGGGGTTGACAAAAAAAAAACAAAAAACAAAAAAAAATAGAGCAAACAAAAAAAAAAACTAGAAAACCAAAATCAAGGAAAAAGCAAGGAAAAGAAACTGCGGAAAATGCAGGTTTTGATTCTTGTTTGTTTTTTATTGTTTGTTTCTTGTTTTTTTTGTTTCTTCTGGTGATTCTTCCTGTCGATTTGTTTTTTTGGTGATTATGTTTTTTTTGTTTTTTGCTAAAATCCACTTTCTCCGTTCTACACGGGGTCATAACCCTGGTAGATTACTTTGGGATTGTACACTAACAAATTACTAACATATAGTATTGGGAACATCACAATCCATGAACGGGAATCCCATTCTCAACCAACTTGAAAATGGGTTTTATATGGTTTTATACCCTTCAAATGGCCATCGTAGTAGGAAAATGTGATTAACGATTGAATTTGGAGTAGCCTGTTTTCAGACAAAGCTGAATAGATCTAACAAATAGTTCACTGGGAGGCACGACCAAATGAGCCACGTTCTAAACCCTTGCGTTCATGTTTAGGAAGGAAGGGCCGCTTTTAAGGGTGTGGCGCAAAAATCTGAAGAGCGCAAGCCAGCGTAAGACAAGATATCCGCGTAAGCAAAACCCGTGTGCGCGTAAACAAAGCGGAAGCAATGGCGTAAGCCCGGCGTAAGCATTTCCTAGCTTGGTGCCAGGATATAAGACATGGCTCATATGGATTTTGTTGGGTGTACATACCCTCTGGTAAACTAACATAGCTATGGAAAATCACCATCTTTAATAGGTAAATCAACTATAAATGGGCCATGTTCAATAGCTATGTTAAAGTACCAGAGGGTATCCCTATTATGTCAGCATTATATCGCCATGTGTTTTAGGTGTACATCCCTATCACTGTTTAAGTTCCTACTTAAATCCCGATTTTGTTTCATGGGGAATCCACCAACATTAGAGGTCTCAAACGTTGACTCCCAACTTTGCTATCCATTTAGTGCAATGATTTATCAATGCTGCTATGCCCAACCTATTGAATCAATAGATATACTATGGTATAGTTAGGCAAAACTTCGGTGTATACGGGAAAATGTTCATACATGTTCAGCTTTCAGCCCTATATTTCCTGGTTGGTGGTTTGGAACATGAATTTTATTTTTTCCATATATTGGGAATAATACTCCCATTTGACAAACTCCATCATTTTTCAAGATGGTTAAACCTAACCATCAACCAGATATATTTCGTATATGTTCATATTAAGCCAGCCATGTTCTCAGTCGGAAATTTCAATGGATTGGTTTTGGTGGGAAAATCTCAAAAAACCGGAAACCAGAGTTATTTTCCATGATTTTCCCAGCAAATATGGGGCTTTCCTGAAAAAAATCCCTTACAGTTATGGCCCTTTACCAGTTATACGTACTTATAACCCCATTTATAGAATATATAACCCCATTTATAACCAGTTATAATTGGTAAATGGCCATAACTGTAAAATCCGTTGAAAATTCGACGGTCGCGATCCCAGTGATCCCAGGCATGGTCCCCAAGGCCTGTCCCGTGAACTTCGCTTCATGGCTGCAGCGCAGCTCGGGAAATCCCACCGGGGCATCCCAAGGCGAACGAAAAAACGAAGAGGTTAGGAAAATCTTGGGAAAATCATCAGGTATAACTAGCTTCAATAGGATATATGATATATATATATATAGATATAGATACATATATCATAATATATATATGTATATATAATTAATTATATATATATATTGACGGCGTGATGGCCGGCAAGCAGCCTTCTGACGATAAGGGAGATGATGACAAAGCAAAGATCCGTGAAGCCAGGTGCGATTTGTGGACAGATATCGTGGACTTTTGAAAGCCTTGCAGTCATGCAGACAACTTGAGTGGAACATTCAAACAGACAATCTGTCAAATGCACATGCAGCACAGGCAGTGGGCACCAAATCTGGAGCCACAGCAGGGCCTTTCGAGGCATGCCCCGATGTGAATGAGCTCGGCGGATCATTTCGGCTTCAGTCGGACCTTCCAAAAGCCCAACTGCTAGAAGTCTGCGGCAAACTCTGAAAGGAAATCTTGCAACCAGGAGGGTGCAATCCTGATGGCAGCATGGCTCATCGACTGCTTACGACATTCGATGTGTTCCCAAAGAACGATCTTTACCACGACACCAAGTTGCTGCAAGAAGGTCCACGCATGATCTTTAGGGGATCCACCGTGGCTCAATGCATCTCGAGGGGGATCAGAGAAGTCGCTGTCGGTGGCCTTGCAAGTTGAGAATGCCAGAGCGGTTCCCCGCCGCCTCTAAGTACCAGCTCCGTCCACCCTTCGACTCATCCATCGTCTCCATCCTCTACCTGTTTTGAGTGCTGCCTTTATTTTTTCTCCTTGCAGCTTTCCTGCATTGGATTGTTTCATTGTGTCACCTCACCTCGAATAATTCACGGGCCCAGTTTCAGTTTCAAGGTCCGTTCTGTTTCACTTCCCTTTTAGTCGCCGTTGCCCATGCGGCTTGCAGAGTGGCCCCTTGGCCTTGCGCGCCAGGTTGTATGTTTGCCCTTTGCCTGTAAACTAGCATCAGCAAGGTTTTCGTACAGTCTATATATATATATATTTATATTTATTTATGTATTTGTTTTTATTATAATAATAATTATTATTATATTTTATAATTTATATTATATATATTTACATATTATATAATATGCAGCGATAGCCGTGTAGAACAGTAACAGCGTAACAGCTCATATAAACACTTTAGATATATGTCAATAGTACCTGAGGAATTCTTCCAACCTCAGTGTCCAAACTCACCATAGAAGCGTGGAATTTTGGTGATTCAATCGACAGACATGTTGTTTCGTACGCTTATTTGATAAGTACTGGGACCATGTATGATATGTTATACACATTGTTTTTGGGAATCTTAGATCTATATTAGAATTGATTGCACATATATATATATAATTGGTTATATTCTTGTATGTTTTTTATCATTTCTTCTACTGTAGGTAATAGTAGTAGCATTCTAAACGCTATCATGCGCCATTTTCTTAAGAAAAAAAATGTACAATGTGGGGCCCCATATTTAGAAGTTGGTTTATAACCCCCATTAGCCATATAGTTATATCCACCATAAAATTCACCGAATTATGTGCACCAACTTGTCGCGAGCTATCGTTAACGGGGGCCCCACATTACACCCGTGCACGGATGAATTGGGATGATCCTTATGGTAAGGAACGAATCAACTGGTATCACGGTCACTGCCTGAAGATCCCTGTGTGGCGCCATCGACAAGTTCCTTGGTCGCGGACTGGCTGGTGACCACGTTTGGATTCGGGGATTTTTGTTTTCTTGGGTTGTTTGCATGTGGGTTGAGTGGTCAAACTGTTATGTGGGTAAAACTATGCCATAAACCACCCATTTGGGAATGGTTTATGCCACCTCTTTTTATTGTTTTATCCACATTATCCCATTTGGGGAGTGTTCCCTAAAATAGAAATAACCCATGATAAGGCAAACGACTGGTGTTTTTCACAGGGCGAAATGAAGCCATGATAACTTGGCGTCCCCCAATTTGGGGAGCCACCAATAAGGCCAGTTGAAGTCCAGTTGAAGTCATCACCTGACAGTATCTAGTGATATCTTTTGGCTGTCACCCCATAGTAAAAAATTGTTTCAACTTACCTAGGTTAACCTTGGATGGGTACTTTAATCCTTTGGTCTTTTGGTATCAATGGGTTTATCTACCAACCAGATATTTTTTGGGCAGAGTATCTAAGATTGGCATTGCTTACATGGTAAATTGCTGGCCAAGAGAATTATATCAACAGATATCAATAATAGTTCTAAGAATTCTCACAATTTCATACTGGAGGGTACCTTGTTGGATTTTGCCAACAAAATGGGGGCGATGCATTTCCAATTTACAATCTAGTTAGTGACAAACCAGTCAGTTTGGTCTAGTTTGCAGACCTGATACTAGCTAGATATATATGTATTAATACTCTATATATATATACATATGTATATGTATATTCAAAAGTCTGGATGAAGGGTTTTCTAACTTCTCAATGGTATGTGCCTGTCTCAACCCTCCTCCCTGTATCAAAGGTGCTTTCTTTTTCCCCTCCTCAAAGGTCCTGGTTTCCCAGCCGTATTCCCTGGAAAACTTTCCCATATCCGAAGGATTTCTCAGGGCCAAGTGTTTTCCCACAGTGAAGGCTCGCGCTCAAGGCTGCAAAAAAAATAAAAATAAAAATAAAATCCCGGAGACAAACCCATACCCCGGGGAAGAACACTTGCGACCGAACATTGCAAATATGCCTAAAACATGCTATGTGTTTTTCTCAATGGTATTTGCCCGTCTTATTTTTTTATTTTTTTCTGTTTCTCTCCCCGGAGGTCCCGGAGAGGAACCCTTGGAATTTCTTCCCCAGGAGGTCCCGTAGAGGAACCCTTGAAACCCTTTTGCTCGTTTTTTCCTCTTCGTCGTCTTTCGTCATCCGTCGTGTTTCAATGGGGATCCTTGAGACAGACACTTGACCTGAGCAAGACCACAAACGAGAAAGTACCTTGGCGCAGACCTTCGATATATATTACATATATACATACGTATACAATTTCATACTTACAGGTTTGGGTAAAAACTAGGGTATCTGAAAATCCAGAGGTTTTTTTAATCATGATTCCCATTAACGCCATAACTTGGAGTCTCCCCCTCTCTCCAAATCAATCCTGATTTATGATCAACATGCTTGGAGGATCCTCCCACGGATCGTAAGTGGTTTATAAACATGTTTATAACTCATGTATAGACAAGTTAAGCCACTTAGAGGACTTGCTACTGGCTGTTATTTACCAATTGCTGGCTTGATCCTCCAAGTCAACTCTTGTTATACACAATAGTTGTAACCCCAAACCCCAGAGGCGTCAGGATGTGTCAGTTGTGTCATGATTCCCGCTAGATCGTACGTTATAACGCCACCCGCAGCGGAGGTGATGCAGAAGTTCCTGCGGCCTAACCTGGGTCAGGATTTGCTGCGATCCTTGGACCTTTGGGATCCAAAATGCTGGTGGTAAATTGGGATATGACAGAGATTTGGCATATACTGGGATATATATATATATATAATATTGTAGTTATATATAATATAATATAATATAATATAATACAATATAATACAATTGAAAATTACATAATAAAATATAATATATAATAATAAATAATATAAAATATAAAATTTAATTTAATATAATATAATATAATATATTAAAATATAATATATAAGAATATAAAATAATATCTAATTTAATATAATATAATATAATATAATTTAATATAATAGAATATAATATATAATATAATAGAATATAATATATACATGTATAATACCATATATACATGTATAATATAATATAATATAATATATATATATATATACACATGTATAATATAATTAATATATATATATATATTTATATTATAGACATAATCCAATAATGCCAACCCAGGAAACATAAACTTGTTGCACGATCACCTTTTGGGTAGTAGTCGGGTAGCCTGCATAGACAATCACACCGGGAGAATGGTCCTTTAGATATATACTGTATATACATATAGATCTGGGTAAATTAGAACAACCTCACTGCGACCTCACTGGGAATGATGATTACATAGTAGGGGTGACTATCCCGAAATGACCTTATTTCAGGTTAATTAATTATTATGTTTTACCTATATATTTATACATGTGATATATATATATATATAAGAACCCAGAAACGGTCCCTGCAAGCTGGAAGGCTTCCAAGGTACATCGATACATTATGATACATGCAGTTTGTACATCAATTACATTGCATCACACGACATTACATCGAGTGAAATGCGGTCCCATACAATGCCACACCATACCATACTACGCCATACATACCTCACAAGTGGTCCACAGCCACGGCATTGCTTGTATCGCAATTCGTTCCTGGGGTGCGTGCTATTGCGCAGTGTCACCATTCACCACTACTACAAGCCCAACATGGCTACGTTCCACCACTATTACAAGCGGGACCGCTCCGAATCGCCGATCCCAGAAACCTGGGAATCTGGATAGAAAATCACACAGCACAACACCATCCAAACACATGAAAGAAATACCAGTTTCACACATCCACAAAAAATAAACACCTGTGAAAAGCAAGGAAAACATGGCAAGTTACGCATCCAGGTCAGCATAACTTTCAGCAGAAGTTCTTCTGTGACCCCAAGAGAACTGGGGTTGATCTTATCTACGATAGCTAGGGTTAAACTATGGATAGAACGTAGGCATGATTGACTGGTTGGTGGTTCGGAACATTTTTTTATTTTCCCCAATAGTTGGGATGGTGATCCAATCTGACTAATATCTTTCAGGGGGGTTGAAACCACCAACCAGTTGCTGTTGATTGTTTTTCACGTTTTTTTTCCGACAATAGAGCGCCCCAAAGTTGCGTTTTTAAAATCATCAGAAATCATCATGCACATTCCATCAAATGGACCCACAAAGTGGTGCCCCCAAGATATGTTTGTTGGTTTGTACGCAGCATCAACCAAACTGCATAAACCGTACAATCCCCCTGAACTAGAGCAAGTTGGCGATTTGGTTCACTGGCGCCCTTGTAGTTTTGTTCCTTTTTAATTGCATTATTTGGAACCAAGCGAGCCGTTTTTCCAAAGTACCATGGTTGATTGGCGCGGTTATGGGGACTTTTAACTGATTTATTGGGGATGATAACCCATAGCAGGTAAATCTATCAACCACGATTGGTCAAAAAGGTGGCCCCCTCCGAGTTATGTTTGTTCATGAATCCCATGAACATCCATGAACTTTAGATCATATGTAAGTATATATATATATACGTATGTATATGTATGTATATATATATATATTTATTTATATTTATTGTAAACATCTATAAGCCATAGAAACGGGAGTTGAGAAGTCAATTGGGCTTTCTAACTATAGTCGAAGGAAGTTTAGAAGTCAAACTTCCGACAATATGGACAGATGAAAAGCAGAGTAGGGGAGAGGCAGAGAGAAGAGGAAGATTAGAAGAGAGAAGATGAGAAGAGAAAGAGTCAGAAGAAAGAAGATACAGATGCGCGAAAAGGTAGGAAAGTCGCGAAACATTGTGTTTTTCCAATGATTTGTGGCTCAGGAGGGTCGAAAAGTAGGCTCGCTAAAGCAGCGGGTGCGGAGCCAGCTGGTCACAGGAGCGATGAAAAATTGCACGCCGTTGTGGCGCGAAGCACATTTCCAAGTCAAAAGGTACAAAGCACCTCAGCGCCGGACGACTTTTGGAAGTTGCGATGTCGAAAAAGTGCACGCCGTTGTGGCGCGAAGCACATTTCCAAGTCAAAATGTACAAAACACCTCAGCGTCGGACGACTTTTGGAAGTTGCGATGTCGAAAAAGTGCACGCCGTTGTGGCGCGAAGCACATTTCCAAGTCAAAATGTACAAAAGTGTTAAAAACTGACGGTCTCGGACCACTTTTGGAGGTTCAGATGTCGAAAAAGTGTCGAAAAAGTGCACGCCGTTGTGGCGCAAAGCACATTTCGAAGTCAAAAGTGTAAAAAAACTGAGGGTTTTGAGCCTTTTTTGACGTGAAGATGTCGAAAAAGTAGACATTGATTAACTTAACTAACTTGACTAACTTAACTAACTTCACTAACTTAACTACCCTAACTTCGACGACAACAGCAACAGCAGCAACAGCAGCAACAACAACAACAACACCAACCACAACAACAACAACAACAACACCAACCACAACAACTACAACAACTACAACAACTACAACTACAACAGCTACAGGACAACTACAACTACAACTACAACAACTACTACAACAACAGCAACAACAACAACAGCAACAACAACAACTACAACTACAACTACAACTACAACTACAACTACACAACAACTACAACTAGAACTACAACTACAACAACTACAGCTACAACAACAACAACAACAACTACTACTGCTACTACTACAACAGCAACAACAACAACTACAACTACAACAACTACTAAAACAACAACTACTACTACTACTGCTACTACTACTGCTACTACTACTACTACTACTACTACTACTACTACTACTACTACTACTACTACGACTACGACTACGACTACGACGACGACGACGACGACGACGACGACGACGACTACTACTACTACTACTACTACTACTACTACACAACAACTACAACCACACAACAACTACAGCTACAACCACAACAACAACTACAACTACAACAACTACAACTACAACTACAAAACAACTACATCTACAACTATATGACTGCAACTACACTACACTAATTACATTACACCACAACTACAACTCCACTACGCTACAACTACAACTACAGTTGCAGTACATCACACTACATCCAGCAGTTGTGGGTGAGGTGACCACTGCAACCATCATTGCAACCATTCCAGCAAACACAACTCCAACCACCTTTCGGTCAATCAGTGGATTCGCTCTGCCATCCGTGATTCACAACAACCAACGTCTCCTATAGGTTTCCTATTCTGAAACTTCCGCCACCGCCTTGTGCGGTACTACTGGTATACTACAGTTATATCTACCATAACACTAGTAAAGAAAGGCCAATTCCACGAGGTACGGAGGCCAGAGCGCGGGAAGCCTGGGAAGATGAGGCCGGCGAAGCTTGGTGACTGAAGACAAGGTGAATTTTATGGATTATGGTAGATATAGCTATATATATATATATATTTATAGCCATACACCTATGGTATATGTATATATATTGATTTAATTATTTAAAATTAGTATTCATATTTTTGGTCAAAACAAACACAGACTTAACATGATGTATACCTGGGGGAACCGCATTGTAGGGATGTTGTACGTCAAAATAAGAAATGATGGTTGGTGCATGATTTCGGGGATGATACTATACCATCTAAATGGGATTCAAAATTGAATTTGAGTGGGATAGAACTGAACCATCAATCTGTATGGGTTTTATAGTGGTTCAACCATGAAAAACGTTGGGATAGAATTGACAACTGTTGGCTGAAGATTAGTTTGAGGCTTATACAGTTATACTACACAAGTGTTTTTGATGACTATCATCATTTGATTTCATGACATCATTTATGGTGACTAACAATTGTGCAATGAAATAAATGATGTTTGATGGTTAAAATCCTTATATGATTTCATTTCATTTGATTCTATCATTTGAAAACTATCATCGTATGTCTTTAAGGCTGTTAACCATCAAACATACGGCCTTTTAAAGCACCGAGAAATCATGGTTGATCGATGATCATCTGGGGGTATGGTTAGCATTCCCCAGTCAATGTTGGTAAAAAATGACATTATTTCAGTCTTTGGGAAACATACAAAAAACTATGGAAAATCACCATGTTTGACTATGAACCAAATTGAAATATATGGAAATTGTCTAGCCGCATAGTATTGAAATAGTTACAATACCCGCATTAGTGCTTGAAATATATTGGTGATGATCACAATCCATGACTTACTGGTGCTTAGCAGGGAATTTTCCCATTCCCCCATTCCCATCCATTCCCTACTAAGCACCAGTAAGATGAAAAGGAATTCCCTACTAACCAGCCAGTCTAAAGCGACGACAGATGTTCTGAACAGCTTCTAAGGGGCCCAGCAAAAATATGGAACAACATACTCGCAACATGTGACATGGAACGACATACCCGATATGGCTAGTTATATTACCCATAATGGGGTTATATTGGGAGTATAATGGGATTACAAAGGAATATGTATATAAATATATATATATATCTACATAATACACACATATATATATATAGCGCCGGACAACTACTTAGAACATTGGTTTTGGAATTCCAAAACGTGTTCTAAGTAGAGATCCTGGACCACTACTTAGAACATATATGTTCATATATGTTCTAAGTAGAGGTTTTGGGGGTTCCCCCGTGTTCTAAGTAAGAATCCCCCCAGCTATCTACGTGCATTTTTGGAAAATAATGTGTATATATAATATATTTTTAATATTGTAGTTGTCCGGCACTATATATTCATATAATAAAAACTTTCCAAACCTGATGTTCGAATCGTATGTACATCGCTATATATATATATACACAGAGGTTTTGGGGGGTTCCTCCATGTTCTAAGTAAGAATCCCACCAGCTATCTACGTGCATTTTGGAAAATCCTGTGTATATATAATATATTTTGAATATTGTAGTTGTCCGGCACTATATATTCATATAATAAAATCTTTCCAAACCTGATGTTCGAATCGTATGTACATCGCTATATATATATATATACACGGAGGTTTTGGGGGTTCCTCCATGTTCTATAAGTAAGAATCCCACCAGCTATCTACATGCATTTTGGAAAATCCTGTGTATATATAATATATTTTGAATATTGTAGTTGTCCGGCACTATATATTCATATAATAAAAACTTTCCAAACCTGATGTTCGAATCGTATGTACATCGCTATATATATATACACAGAGGTTTTGGGGGTTCCTCCATGTTCTAAGTAAGAATCCCACCAGCTATCTACGTGCATTTTGGAAAATCCTGTGTATATATAATATATTTTGAATATTGTAGTTGTCCGGCACTATATATTCATATAATAAAAACTTTCCAAACCTGATGTTCGAATCGTATGTACATCGCTATATATATATATACACAGAGGTTTTGGGGGTTCCTCCAGGTTCTAAGTAAGAATCCCACCAGCTATCTACGTGCATTTTGGAAAATCCTGTGTATATATAATGTATTTTGAATATTGTAGTTGTCCGGCACTATATATTCATATAATAAAAACTTTCCAAACCTGATGTTCGAATCGTATGTACATCGCTATATATATATATATACACAGAGGTTTTGGGGGTTCCTCCATGTTCTAAGTAAGAATCCCACCAGCTATCTACGTGCATTTTGGAAAATCCTGTGTATATATAATATATTTTGAATATTGTAGTTGTCCGGCACTATATATTCATATAATAAAAACTTTCCAAACCTGATGTTCGAATCGTATGTACATCGCTATATATATATACACAGAGGTTTTGGGGGTTCCTCCATGTTCTAAGTAAGAATCCCACCAGCTATCTACGTGCATTTTGGAAAATCCTGTGTATATATAATATATTTTGAATATTGTAGTTGTCCGGCACTATATATTCATATAATAAAAACTTTCCAAACCTGATGTTCGAATCGTATGTACATCGCTATATATATATACACAGAGGTTTTGGGGTTCCTCCATGTTCTAAGTAAGAATCCCACCAGCTATCTACGTGCATTTTGGAAAATCCTGTGTATATATAATATATTTTGAATATTGTAGTTGTCCGGCACTATATATTCATATAATAAAAACTTTCCAAACCTGATGTTCGAATCGTATGTACATCGCTATATATATATATACACAGAGGTTTTGGGGGTTCCTCCATGTTCTAAGTAAGAATCCCACCAGCTATCTACGTGCATTTTGGAAAATCCTGTGTATATATAATATATTTTGAATATTGTAGTTGTCCGGCACTATATATTCATATAATAAAAACTTTCCAAACCTGATGTTCGAATCGTATGTACATCGCTATATATATATACACAGAGGTTTTGGGGTTCCTCCATGTTCTAAGTAAGAATCCCACCAGCTATCTACGTGCATTTTGGAAAATCCTGTGTATATATAATATATTTTGAATATTGTAGTTGTCCGGCACTATATATTCATATAATAAAAACTTTCCAAACCTGATGTTCGAATCGTATGTACATCGCTATATATATATACACAGAGGTTTTGGGGGTTCCTCCATGTTCTAAGTAAGAATCCCACCAGCTATCTACGTGCATTTTGGAAAATCCTGTGTATATATAATATATTTTGAATATTGTAGTTGTCCGGCACTATATATTCATATAATAAAAACTTTCCAAACCTGATGTTCGAATCGTATGTACATCGCTATATATATATACACAGAGGTTTTGGGGGTTCCTCCATGTTCTAAGTAAGAATCCCACCAGCTATCTACGTGCATTTTGGAAAATCCTGTGTATATATAATATATTTTGAATATTGTAGTTGTCCGGCACTATATATTCATATAATAAAAACTTTCCAAACCTGATGTTCGAATCGTATGTACATCGCTATATATATATATACACAGAGGTTTTGGGGGTTCCTCCATGTTCTAAGTAAGAATCCCACCAGCTATCTACGTGCATTTTGGAAAATCCTGTGTATATATAATATATTTTGAATATTGTAGTTGTCCGGCACTATATATTCATATAATAAAAACTTTCCAAACCTGATGTTCGAATCGTATGTACATCGCTATATATATATATACACAGAGGTTTTGGGGGTTCCTCCATGTTCTAAGTAAGAATCCCACCAGCTATCTACGTGCATTTTGGAAAATCCTGTGTATATATAATATATTTTGAATATTGTAGTTGTCCGGCACTATATATTCATATAATAAAAACTTTCCAAACCTGATGTTCGAATCGTATGTACATCGCTATATATATATATACACAGAGGTTTTGGGGGTTCCTCCATGTTCTAAGTAAGAATCCCACCAGCTATCTACGTGCATTTTGGAAAATCCTGTGTATATATAATATATTTTGAATATTGTAGTTGTCCGGCACTATATATTCATATAATAAAAACTTTCCAAACCTGATGTTCGAATCGTATGTACATCGCTATATATATATACACAGAGGTTTTGGGGGTTCCTCCATGTTCTAAGTAAGAATCCCACCAGCTATCTACGTGCATTTTGGAAAATCCTGTGTATATATAATATATTTTGAATATTGTAGTTGTCCGGCACTATATATTCATATAATAAAAACTTTCCAAACCTGATGTTCGAATCGTATGTACATCGCTATATATATATACACAGAGGTTTTGGGGGTTCCTCCATGTTCTAAGTAAGAATCCCACCAGCTATCTACGTGCATTTTGGAAAATCCTGTGTATATATAATATATTTTGAATATTGTAGTTATCCGACACTATATATTCATATAATAAAAATTTTCTAAACCTGATGTTCGAATCGTATGTACATCGCTCTATATATATATATACACAGAGGTTTTGGGGGTTCCTCCATGTTCTAAGTAAGAATCCCACCAGCTATCTATGTGTATTTTGGAAAAACCTGTGTATATATAATATATTTTGAATATTGTAGTTATCCGGCATTATATATTTATATAATAAAAATTTTCCAAACCTGATGTTCGAATCGTATGTACATCGCTATATATATATATACAGAGGTTTTGGGGGTTCCTCTATGTTCTATAAGTAAGAATCCTACCAGTTATCTACGTGTATTTTGGAAAATCCTGTGTATATATAATATATTTTGAATATTGTAATTATCCGGCACTATATATTTATATAATAAAAATTTTCCAAACCTGATGTTCGAATCGTATGTACATCGCTCTATATATATATATACACAGAGGTTTTGGGGGTTCCTCCATGTTCTAAGTAAGAATCCCACCAGCTATCTACGTGCATTTTGGAAAATCCTGTGTATATATAATATATTTGGAATATTGTAGTTGTCCGGCACTATATATTCATATAATAAAAACTTTCCAAACCTGTATAATATGAATCCCATCCCAATTAATCAAACACCCACCAGAGTCCCCATGGAGGATGACCTCCTTTCCAGCGTTGTGCTTTTTGGTCACCAAGACTCCGCCCCAATTGACGCAACATCACACCTCCTGTATATATAATATAAATATGCAGTGTTAAGTTGTATGTATGTATACATATACATATATTTACATGTATATATGATGGCATGTTCTAAGTAGAGGATCCTCATATGTTCTAAGTCACTTAGAACATACGTCCCCTATTCGCCGAAAATGTTCTAAGTAGAGGGCGCGTACCCACCGAAAAATTTCCAAAACGATGTTCTAAGTAGTTGTCCGGCGCTATATACACATATAAAGATACATAGAATCGTCCCATCATGGTATTCCATAGAATCAAATAGGATTATATTCCCATGGTATATGCCATGTTATTTTTCATTATTTATATATATATATATACTGATGGAATTGTCTTCCATCTGAAATAGTGTGGTTTCTGATGTCCATCACAGTCCCGTCATATTTTTCCATCATATTTTCAGGCTCCAGAACTTCCGACAACGTTGTCGCCAGCTCAGGTCCGTGTTTACAGAGACGTCCATGGGGAAATGGTGGATGTATCAATTGAAGTCAATGGATTTCATTACGGTTCTTAGATGTTCTTATCATAGAATTGGATGATGGGAAAATTTACAGGAAACCCCTATATTTTGATGGTAAAAACCATGGTTTTCTGTAGATTTTCCCTTAAACCAATCCATTGACCTTATCTTTTTCGTTGGAAAAGTATCAGTGGTTTTTTTCATGTTTTTTCTATAGACATTGGACATGATATATTACTTGGGCTGAACCGGGGAGCATCCGTGCCCCACCAGCTAGCTTTTGAAACAAGGGCTCCAGGATGAAGTGGTCCCCTGGCCGATAAAATCTACCTTTGTTGATAGGTAAATCATCTATAAATGAGTCATGTTCAATGGCTATGTTAGTTTGGAGGGATGAAGGAAATCAGAAAATCATACTGGGCACTGGCAAAAAAAAACAACATATGCCACTCCATTTGGGCATTTGGGCATTTGGGCATTGCGGGTTGTGATCTATCAGAGCGCTAGTACGGCTCGAGGCTCTTGGGCCTCCTGAAATCACTCAAAAAGGTTCCCAGAAGCAGCGAGAAATATGACATATGATGCGATGATAGTTCTATGATGTGTTCTATGATGTGTTTCCTCTTGTGTTTGTGTTTGTTTCTTTCCGGCTATGAAAATAATTGCTTGCCTAAACGTCCAGTTTCACCTTGTAAAGTTGTGTATATAATTCATATTTAACAAGTGTAAAAACAGGTTGCCCCAACTGTCATGGTTAAATTAAACAGTTTCCAATATTAAGATGGTTGTTTTGGAGGTATCCCCTATTTTCAGATAGAACCAGCTCGCTGATCAGGCGCCACCGCTGGCCAAACCGCCAGTGGTCAGACAGGAGGCAATGATGCAGGTGGGTACTGTGGTGGTAAGACTTGGATTTGTGGATTGCTTGTGACTATGAAAAAGGATGAAAAAGGGAGTTACCCTCTGGTAAACGTTTAAAAAAACGATGGAACATCACCATTTTTCATGGGTAATTCCGGTAAATCCACTATTTCAATGGCCATTTTCCATAGCTTTTTGTATAGTTTGCCAGGCCAGGTATGCCACCTGGGTCGGGATAACCAAAGCCCCAGCCGGTCGGCTGAATTTTCAAATGGGTGCTCCACAAATCATCCCTGAGGAGGTTTCATCGCCGGTGTGGTGCTTAGTAATAGTAGGGAATGGTGCCCCCCAGTTATAAGTTGGTTTATAAACCCCATGAAAACTATAGTTATTTGATGTTATTTTCTTATCATAAGCAATAGTTATTGGAGTTATTTAACTGGTGCTAGGAAACAAGGTGGTGCCCCAGTTCGTTAGCTAAGTTGGTGCAAATAACTCCCATGTCACTATGGTTTATGGCAGATATAACGAACTAGTTTTCATGGGGTTTATAAACCAACTTATAACTGGGGGGCACCCTCCTGTATACGGAATGGATGGGTTGCTGGGGTAATGGGATGATTGTTAATTAGTGTACTAGTGATGAAATGGATCATTCCCGAAAATTCCCTACTAATTAAGCACCAGTAAGACTAGCTCTTATCCATAAATGTTCAAAATGGCACTCTCGGGGAGCCATGTTGGCAAAAAGATCAACTGGCAATGGTCCTGTGAAAATCACAGAAGCGGAGATTTTCCTCCCCTACATGAACCAGCACTGTATCCATATGAGCTATGGTCAATACTCATGGTTAATAACCATTAATAGGGGCTAGTCATCCAATGGTTCATCGGGATTTATACTAACCATTATAAGGATCCTTATTATGGATGGGATGACCATCAACCATATAGTGAGTATTGACCATGGCTCATATGGGATGTCTTTCTTCATGGTTTGTGCTGTGTTTGACAAGACGTTTTCATGATGGCAGGCATCAGTGAATTGTTGCTGGATGTTTCCCAAACAATTCCTACCAAAGATGTTCTGTGGTTACAGGGAGTTTAGTTTTTCTCTGAGAAAAATAAAGGCCGAGTCATTCAAAGGAACAATATTATCCAAATTGGTAGTCACTGAAAACCCTTGAAAAATAGACACTGGACAAACCAAAGATATTTTGCTTGGAACTGCCCGGGGGCCTTGTGATTTTATCCAAGACAAATCAAGATTTGGATGGTTCGATTTACGTGTTTATATGCCCGTTTATCTTCGAATGTTCATGCCAGTCAGTACATGGATCTGTGTTATATCCCACTTGTAGTGCTTTTGATCCATGACTTAGTCACTTACACAAATGATGCACGTCCAAATATAGTAACCCCCAAAAAGTTCTAGACAAAGTCAAGCAGATCAAGTTACCTTTCTGAGCTTTTCTATTTTAGCACGATATATAAATCTCAGAATTGGGTTCAGGAAAGATCAAATCTCGGCACCCCGAGAATTTATCGGGAAGAAAGAACATGGCTTCCTGCAATTCTTCCAAAACATGCCAACCCCTCTCCATTCAGAGGTTGCAGGCTGTCGGCCCCAGTTAGTGCAGGCTACCACCCCAGCTGAGAAGACAGCCAAGGAGGCCAGAAGACAGCTGTTTGTCAAATATGGCACTAGAAAATCCACATAAATCCACATAAATCCACCATATCTTCACATGATGTTTCAGGCAATTTCTGTGCAGTCGCCATCTTTGAAGACACCAGAGGTACCCTATAAAACAAACAATAAAGGTTATATAATGTTATAATATATATATATATGATACAATGAAGAATTGAATCGGGATATAGAACTGGTGAACCCAGATGTTTGCAAGAGGATGTTTCTAAGCCCTTTGAGTTCTTTGCTAGGTTCAATTACAGGACACCCATGGACACCCAATAGACATTTCACCCATGTTTGACCATCGGATTTTGCATAGGATTTCCAGAAAGCCAGTGCCCCCGAAGGCCTCGCCAGTGGCTGCAGATGCTGAGGCAGACGTTCCTGGGGCGGACTACCAATCGTCCAGTTACCTTATGATTTGCTGGTTGGTTACCTATATCTGACAGGTAACTGGAAGATGAGGGGGGCGTTACCTCACCTGTTGGGAAAGCCGTGCTATCCAGAATAACGATCCATTTTTCTCCAGGCTATCCAGGTATTTTTTGGGCAATCTGGATGAAGTGAGCAGCAGGGTTCAAGCCGCCGGACGACTCCGCGGCGAGATTCGATGCAATCACGAGGATCAGCCCCCTATAAGAATAGGGCTTAACCTCTCGGAAATATGGCTTAATTCGGTACAAAAATCATGATAATAGTGCTTAATTATGCTTGTTTATTGCTCAAATAATAGGGCTTAACTATTACCAAATAGGGCTTAATTTTCACTGAACATAGGGCTTAACATTATCAAAATATATAGGGTTTATAGCTTTTGTTGAACATGTGGCTTAACTATTGCCAAACTAGTGGTTCATTTTGTAATATTTATCCATGAACAATCGTTGACAGCAACAATTTGACTTCAAATTGTATCCAAACTCACCTCCAAAAATTGCCAAAAATGACAAGAAAAACGTGGTCAAACATGGCATCTAGAAGCCTTCAAAATGGCACTCAGACCGGAGGAAAAATAGGGCGTATACGTCTGGCTCTTTGGGATCCACTAGTTGAATTATGTCGTGTTATGTCGCACTGTGGCGAGAGTGTTGGTCAATGTGTAGAAGGTGCAGCAGGTGGTCAGAATTGGGCCGGCAAAGCCAAAAAAGTCTTGGATTTGCCACGTGAGGCTTTAGAGGCAATGAGGCAATGATGGACGCTGTGGGTGTGAAGATCCCCGATGAGCTCAATGACAAGGATTTCCTCTCCGGTTGTCAGAAGACTCTTTGGGTCACGCCTGACACACCACATTCGCTACTTGAAAACCTTGCGTCACTTTGCCAACGCACGAATCGAAGACTTGGAGTTCACCTATATGAAGCAAGCCGAAGACTGGAGTGAGGACATGTGGTCTGTTGAAACATCCACTCTCCATTGGAAGTTGGATGAAGACCTGACGGTTGAGTTGCCTACTTTGCCGGCAGGTGCTCAGTGGATCTTGACAGACGCAGCTTCGCCAAGAGAGCCATGCATGGTTTGCCCATTTATGGAATAATAACCCCATGTATAACCATTTATAACTGGTATTTCGAACTACATTAATATTCTACTATATATCCCAGTATGATTTATTTTTGGGCTGACGCCCCTCGTCGGCTCCGCCGGACCACTCGGCCCTCCATTTCATCGCAGTGTGGGCGTGAAAGTTACTGAATGAGGACCTGCTTCAGAAATATATTCCTTAGTTTTTTTGGAACGTATTTGTTGGAATAGACGATTTTTTGGGGAGCAAGTGAGTTCCCGAAAGCTCCTGCGAAGGGTTTTTCCTAAAGAACTGCTGCCGATTTCAACTTGTTACTTCGTGTAAAGGCGCCTCTGTGCAAAGACTTCTCTGTGTAAAAGCTTTTGTGTGTAAGAGTTTCTGTGTGTAAAAACCACTTTGTGTAAAGACTTTTTTGTGTAAAAGCTTCTCTGTGTGAAAGCACGTCTTTGTAAAGATTTCTCTGTGTGTAAAAGCTTCCGTGTATAAAAACTCTCTGTGTAAAGGCTACTTCTCTGTGTAAAAGTTTCTGTGTGTAAACGCGTCTGTGTGTTAAAGCTCTCTGTGTAAAGACTTCTTTGTGTAACAGCTTTTGTGTGTAAAAGCTCCAAGACGTTTGTGTGAAAAAGCTCCTCAGAGGAAAGACTTCTCTGTGTAAAACCTTCTGTGTGTAAAAAGCTACTCTGTGTAAATGTGTAAAAGCCCCTGCGTGTGTAAAAGCTTGCTGTGTGTAAACGCTTTGGTGTGTAAACGCTCCTCTGTGTAAAGGCTTCTCTGTGTAAAAGCTTCTGTGTGCAAACGCGTCTGTGTGTAAAAAGCCCTCTGTGTAAAGACTTCTTCGTGTAAAAACTTCTGTGAGTTAAAGCTCCTAGACGTTTGTCTGCAAAAGCACCTTAGAGTAAAGACTTCTCTGTGTAAAACCTTCTGTATGTAAAAAGCTCCTTTGTGTAAAGACTTCTCTGTGTAAAAGCCCCTGTGTGTGTGGGTAAAAGCTTCTGTGCGTCTCCTCCCTCCAGCTTTCTTTCGGGTCACGCTGTCGTCCAGTTTCAATCTGCAACGTTGTTTCTTGTGGAAGAGTGCAAAATAATGCAAAGAACATGTGAAAGCATCGCGCGTTTAAAAATTGAACATAAACAGCGCACAAAGTGCTGTAATTTACAGCATATTGCGCTGTCAGCTGGCAAGAACCCGCGTAAATACCACAGTTTTAGTCCCCCAAAGTGGCTAAAACACTGTTATTTACAGGGTTTCGTTCACGTCACGATCTTCGATTTTTTGGGAAACGCGTAAATACCAGCGTTTTTTGCGTTCATCAAGGCAAAACATCGGTTCAAAAAGTGCAAAAAATGCTGTAATTTACAGGGGTTTGGCGCCGTCACGGGCAAAAAACTGTGTAAATACCAACGTTTCAGCGCCCAAAAGTGGCTAAAACACCGCTATTTACAGTGTTTCGTGCCTTCCACGTTTTCTTGAAATTGCAAAAACAGTGTAAATACCAGCATTTTTTGCGATCAACTTGCCAAAAATGCTGTAATTTACAGTGTTTTTTTTGCTTGGCTTTCAAAAACACTGGTATTTGCGGTGTTTTGTGCATCTCCGGTCTAAAAAGTATTGGTATTTACAGCATTTTCTGCTTTTTTTCATTGCTCCCGCAAAAGACGTCAAAACGCAAAAATGCTGTAATTTACAGCATTTTGTGACTTTCGAAAAGCGAAAAATCGTCCGAAAAATGTGTCAAAACGGCGCTTTTTTCCGATTTTAGGTACCCTCAAAACGGGGGGGGGGAATGCTCTTGGAGACGCTTATGAGCGACCCGGATCCCGGCCAAAAAGCTCTCCCCCACCCTCCTGAAGGATTTTTGGTGTTTTTCGGGGCCCGGCGTCGGAGGGTCGGCGGTTGGGGGCGCGCCTCACCTTAGAGCTCTAGTCGCTCTGGGACGCTCGTGACGCATTTGTCAGCGTACTCGTGGGGAGCCGGCGGAGCCGAATTTTTGGGCTGACGCCCCTCGTCGGCTCCGCCGGACCACTCGGCCCTTCATTTCATCGCAGTGTGGGCGTGAAAGTTACTGAATGAGGACCTGCTTCAGAAATATATTCCTTAGGTTTTTTGGAACATATTTGTTGGAATAGACGATTTTTTGGGGAGCAAGTGAGTTCCCGAAAGCTCCTGCGAAGGGTTTTTCCTAAAGAACTGCTGCCGATTTCAACTTGTTACTTCGTGTAAAGGCACCTCTGTGCAAAGACTTCTCTGTGTAAAAGCTTTTGTGTGTAAAAGTTTCCGTGTGTAAAAGATTCTCTGTGTAAAGACTTCTTTGTGTAAAAGCTTCTCTGTGTGAAATTGTGAAAGCACGTCTGTGTAAAGATTTCTCTGTGTGTAAAAGCTTCCGTGTGTAAAAACTCTCTGTGTAAAGGCTTCTCTGTGTAAAAGTTTCTGTTTGTAAACGCGTCTGTGTGTTAAAGCTCTCTGTGTAAAGACTTCTTTGTGTAACAGCTTTTGTGTGTAAAAGCTCCAAGACATTTGTGTGAAAAAGCTCCTCAGAGGAAAGACTTCTCTGTGTAAAACCTTCTGTGTGTAAAAAGCTACTCTGTGTAAAGGCTTCTCTGTGTAAAAGCCCCTGCGTGTGTAAAAGCTTGCTGTGTGTAAACTCTTTGGTGTGTAAACGTTCCTCTGTGTAAAGGCTTCTCTGTGTAAAAGCTTCTGTGTGCAAACGCGTCTGTGTGTAAAAAGCCCTCTGTGTAAAGACTTCTTCGTGTAAAAACTTCTGTGAGTAAAAGATCCTAGACGCTTGTCTGCAAAAGCACCTTAGAGTAAAGACTTCTCTGTGTAAAACCTTCTGTGTGTAAAAAGCTCCTTTGTGTAAAGACTTCTCTGTGTAAAAGCCCCTGTGTGTGTGGGTAAAGGCTTCTGTGCGTCTCCTCCCTCCAGCTTTCTTTCGGGTCACGCTGTCGTCCAGTTTCAATCTGCAACGTTGTTTTTTGTGGAAGAGTGCAAAATAATGCAAAGAACATGTGAAAGCATCGCGCGTTTAAAAATTGAACATAAACAGCGCACAAAGTGCTGTAATTTACAGCATATTGCGCTGTCAGCTGGCAAGAACCCGCGTAAATACCACAGTTTTAGTCCCCCAAAGTGGCTAAAACACTGTTATTTACAGGGTTTCGTTCACGTCACGATCTTCGATTTTTTGGGAAACGCGTAAATACCAGCGTTTTTTGCGTTCATCAAGGCAAAAAAAGGGTTCAAAAAGTGCAAAAAATGCTGTAATTTACAGGGGTTTGGCGCCGTCATGGGCAAAAAACTGTGTAAATACCAGCGTTTCAGCGTCCAAAAGTGGCTAAAACACCGCTATTTACAGTGTTTCGTGCCTTCCACGTTTTCTTGAAATTGCAAAAACAGTGTAAATACCAGCATTTTTTGCGATCAACTTGCCAAAAATGCTGTAATTTACAGTGTTTTTTTGCTTGGCTTTCAAAAACACTGGTATTTGCAGTGTTTTGTGCATCTTGGGTCCAAAAAGTATTGGTATTTACAGCATTTTCTGCGTTTTTGCATGGCTCCCGCACCGCAAAAGATGTTAAAACGCAAAAATGCTGTAATTTACAGCATTTTGTGACTTTCGAAAAGCGAAAAATCGTCCGAAAAAGGTGTCAAAACGGCGCTTTTTTCCGATTTTAGGTACCCTCAAAACGGAGGGGGGGGGGGAATGCTCTTGGAGACGCTGATGAGCGACCCGGATTCCGTCCAAAAACATCTCCCCCACCCTCCTGAAGGATTTTTGGTGGTTTTCGGGGCCCGGCGTCGGAGGGTCGGCGGCTCGGGGCGCGCCTCACCTTAGAGCTCTAGTCGCTCTGGGACGCTCGTGGGGCAAGCCACTCGTGTGGAGCCGGCGGAGCCGAATTTAAGGGCTGCCGCCCCTGCCGCCGACCCCGGTAAAGAATCGGGGATTGCTGGTGAAACAGGCAAGCTGTGTGACGAGAAACTTTGGCAAATGCATTATCACAAGCAAGAAACCAGCAGCCAGACACCTTTTGTAAAACACAACCGAAACAGCAAAACACCACCTAATTTCGTGCCGAACATAACGCAAAATCAATCACAATAATAGGTTTTCGGGGGCCGAAACGTCCCTTCTGAAATCCTACTAGAAATCCAATTTTGTCCAATAGAAATCTAATTTTAGTCAAATTTGATTGATCGCTAATTTTGATTGCTGCTGCTACCTCTAATAAAGCAAGAAACCAGCAGCCAGACACCTTTTTTAAAACACAGCCGAAACAGCAAAACACCACCCAATTTCGTGCCGAACATGACGGAAAATCAATCACAATATTAGGTTTTCGGGGGCCGAAACGTCCCTTCTGAACTCCTACTAGAATCCAATTTTGTCCAATTTTGATCTCTAATTTTGACTGCTGCTGCTGCCTATAATAAAGCAAGAAACCAGCAGCCAGACACCTTTTGTAAAACACAGCCGAAACAGCAAAACACCACCTAATTTCCTGCCGAACATGACGCAAAATCAATCACAAGAATAGGTTTTCGGGGGCCGAAACGTCCCTTCTGAAATCCTACTAGAAATCCAACTTTGTCCAATAGAAATCTAATTTTGTCCAATTTGATCTCTAATTTTGATTGCTGCTACTGCCTCTAATAAAGTAAGAAACCAGCAGCCAGACACCTAATTTCGTGCCGAACATGACGCAAAATCAATCACAATAATATACCAATGTTTATAGTTTTCGACCAATGTTTATACCACTGTTTGTTGCTGCTGTTGCCTCTAATAAAGCGAGAAACCAGCAGCCAGACACCTTTTTTAAAACACAGCCGAAACAGCAAAACACCACCCAATTTCGTGCCGAACATGACGGAAAATCAATCACAATATTAAGTTTTCGGGGGCCGAAACGTCCCTTCTGAAATCCTACTAGAATCCAATTTTGTCCAATTTTGATCTCTAATTTTGACTGCTGCTGCTACCTATAATAAAGCAAGAAACCAGCAGCCAGACACCTTTTGTAAAACACAGCCGAAACAGCAAAACACCACCTAATTTCGTGCCGAACATAACGCAAAATCAATCACAATAATAGGTTTTCGGGGGCCGAAACGTCCCTTCTGAAATCCTACTAGAAATCCAATTTTGTCCAATAGAAATCTAATTTTAGTCAAATTTGATTGATCTCTAATTTTGATTGCTGCTGCTGCCTCTAATAAAGCAAGAAACCAGCAGCCAGACACCTTTTTTAAAACACAGCCGAAACAGCAAAACACCACCCAATTTCGTGCCGAACATGACGGAAAATCAATCACAATATTAGGTTTTCGGGGGCCGAAACGTCCCTTCTGAACTCCTACTAGAAATCCAATTTTGTCCAATAGAAATCTAATTTTAATCAAATTTGATCTCTAATTTTGATTGCTGCTGCTGCCTCTAATAAAGCGAGAAACCAGCAGCCAGACACCTTTTTTAAAACACAGCCGAAACAGCAAAACACCACCCAATTTCGTGCCGAACATGACGGAAAATCAATCACAATATTAAGTTTTCGGGGGCCGAAACGTCCCTTCTGAAATCCTACTAGAAATCCAATTTTGTCCAATTTTGATCTCTAATTTTGACTGCTGCTGCTACCTATAATAAAGCAAGAAACCAGCAGCCAGACACCTTTTTTAAAACACAGCCGAAACAGCAAAACACCACCTAATTTCGTGACGAACATAACGCAAAATCAATCACAATAATAGGTTTTCGGGGGCCGAAACGTCCCTTCTGAAATCCTACTAGAAATCCAATTTTGTCCAATAGAAATCTAATTTTAGTCAAATTTGATTGATCGCTAATTTTGATTGCTGCTGCTACCTCTAATAAAGCAAGAAACCAGCAGCCAGACACCTTTTTTAAAACACAGCCGAAACAGCAAAACACCACCCAATTTCGTGCCGAACATGACGGAAAATCAATCACAATATTAGGTTTTCGGGGGCCGAAACGTCCCTTCTGAACTCCTACTAGAAATCCAATTTTATCCAATTTTGATCTCTAATTTTGACTGCTGCTGCTGCCTATAATAAAGCAAGAAACCAGCAGCCAGACACCTTTTTTAAAACACAGCCGAAACAGCAAAACACCACCTAATTTCCTGCCGAACATGACGCAAAATCAATCACAAGAATAGGTTTTCGGGGGCCGAAACGTCCCTTCTGAAATCCTACTAGAAATCCAACTTTGTCCAATAGAAATCTAATTTTGTCCAATTTGATCTCTAATTTTGATTGCTGCTACTGCCTCTAATAAAGTAAGAAACCAGCAGCCAGACACCTAATTTCGTGCCGAACATGACGCAAAATCAATCACAATAATATACCAATGTTTATAGTTTTCGACCAATGTTTATACCACTGTTTGTGCAATGAGACATAGAACCCTCCTGTTGCTCCTGTTGCTGCTGCTGCTCATGGCCACCACTTGAAACGCTGAAACGCCACCTAATTTCGTGCCCAAAACGCTCCAAAATCGAGCCCAAAAAGTGCCTAACGTCCCTTCTGAAATCCTAGAAAAAAAAAGAATTGCCTTTGTGATGATAACCGTCTTGTCAAACACCTTCTATTTCCTCCTGCTGCTGCTGCTGCTCCTGCTCCTGTGACTCCTTCTGTTCAAAAGGCACCTGCCGGATGGGAAAACACCATGGCAGTAGTAGTAGTAGTAGTAGTAGTCGTCCGAAACAAGAGTCAAAAGTATTATTCCCTGGCACGCTCCCCCTTGCGTCTGCCGGGGTCGGCGGATATTGACTGCTGGCTACTGGCTGGGTGCTGCTGTCTTATTCCCTAACGCGCTCCCCCTTGCGCAGCCGGGGTCGGCGGATTATAATCCATGAACCAGCACCCTCTGACCACCCAGTGTTCGTGGAACGACAATATAGGGTTTTGAATGCTGCTCAATGCTCGCTGACTACTGTGTTCCCCAAATATCCCAACAGTTTGTTGGTGAATATCGTCAGTGTTTATTGCTTGCTGCAGTGTCCCCAATTTTGGTTGGTTCATGTCCTCAAAATGTTTTCCTCAAGACTTCACATTGTTTGATTTCCCGTTTCAATGGTTCATACTCCCAGAAATAAGCCCTGTGTTGGTTCCTTTATTGGCACATTTTTTACTCCACATGGTAAATGTCAAACATGTTAGTATTATTACACATGGCAATAATATATAAAACATGATTTAAATAGTACATATTCCCCTTATATCCCACTAATCCCCAGCATATCCCCTGGATCCCTAGGTGAAATCCCAATCTCTTTCACCAGTTTTCATGGCTTAAATTCCCCAAGATTTTCTAAGGTAAAATCCCCGTAAAGATATTGATGCTTATTGGTTTAACATGCTTTAACCCACTATTTGAATGGCTCATCCAGGCTATAGCAATTTGGATGGCTTAACCCACGACAATTTCATCTATTTTCAAATGGTGCGTGTTCCCTTGAACTACCCGGCCTGGTAAACTAACATAGCTATTGAAAATCACCTTTTTTTAATGGGAAAATCCACTATAAATGGCCATTTTCAATAGCTATGTTAACTTACCAGAGGGTACCCGTTTTTTCGAACATTTTCGGACCGCTGTTGCTGCCGTTTTTTTATGTGTGCCACTTCAGGGCGACAGGTCCTCCACACCAAAGAGACGGCGGCTGCGGCGAGTGGTGCGGGACGTCCAGCCGGGGTGGGGACAGATGGAATTGTGGGTGATTTTATGGGCGATTTCATGGGATAATAGTAATAAATCACCCACATAAAGATCACTGGGATTATAGTAATGACTTTATTTTATGTGGGATTTTATGGGATAATAGTAATAGTAATAATAATTAAAGTCATTCTCCTAGCATTCAGGTGTTGTCTCATTGCGTTCAGGCATTATGTTTGCAGCAGGGCAACTGCACGCAGTCATGTTTTGGATTTTGCTTTCCACTGTTTGAAAGGCTAAACAAAGGTGCACTATGTAAAATGTAATTTTCAATCAAATAGATTAAATAGATGCCACTGGTATGTATCGTGTTTGATTGGTACTGTGTGTCTGTGTAATGTCTGAAATAGTTGTGCTGCAATGATGGTGTTGGACTGTTTGCCATTGGTATTGTTACGCTCAAACCGCAACACTTGCAAACAACGACCCTTATCACGCAACATAAACCCATAGAAAGATCGACTGACGCTTAGCCCACCTACGGTGATGGTGACTTGGTGGAACCATCGTCTTTAAGAAGTGACTTGGTGGAGCCCACGAAGGATGATCCGATGCAGCAAAGGGATACTAATTCACAATAATTCACAGCTATCAATGAATTTGCGAAAAACTTTTGGCAACTGGCAACTTGATATTTTGCAAAACTAAGTTTTGACAATTTGGCATCACACTATATCACAATACTTTGGCAAACTGATAGTTTGGCAAAATGAATCTTGAGATACACACCGGCCGTTTTCCAAAAATGAAACCGTTGTCAAAGTAATATGTAATTAAAACGCTTTGCAAATACGCTCACGAAATAGCTGCAATTTGAATGGCAGGGGACAGCAGCCGGAACATGCCGGAACATTATTTCAACGCAAACAAACCTGCAGGAGCCCGAATTAGGTGCTGGTAATGAAAGTCTGATTTTGATTGACTAATGAAATGCCGAATGCGCCGTATTGTTCACTGCGCCAAAGATGGTAAAAGATGGGACGCCGGGATGCCGGGATGCCGCCCTGCATGAACATGCTTTGAAGTCACGCGCTGCCCATACCGGTTTTTCAGCCAAGCTTCAATTTGAGATTTTGTGGTCATGAGTGAAAGATAATGAAAGCCATGTCAGCCGATCTTTCTATGGGTTTATGTTGCGTGATAAGGGTCGTTGTTTGCAAGTGTTGTGGTTTGAGCATGGCAGTGCCAATGGCAAACAGTCCAACACCATCATTGCAGCACAATTATTCGAATCATTGCGCAGACACACCGTACCAATGCAATAAAACCTATAAACATCCATTCGATCGAAGATTACATTGTACATGGTGCACCTTTGTTCAGCCTTGCAAACCCGTAGAATGCAAAATCCAGAGCATGACTGTGTTGCAAAAATCAACAAGAAAAAGGTCCGTGCAGTTGCCTTGCGTCTGAGTCAAACCGCAAACGTAACCCGTGAATGTAATGAGACAACACCTGAATGCTAGGAAAATGATTGAATAACATATATTAAAATTATCACCACCCTTTTCGTGGGCTGTAAGCAAGGGGAACGTAAACAAAATGTAAGCTACGTAAACAAAATGTAAGCTACGGCGCGGATTTACATTTTGAGGGGGATCGAAAGTCCGTAGATACGTCACCCCGTACCCTCCCCAATTCCCCCCCGTACTCTACGGATAGGGAAGGAGGTATGTTACATGTGGAAATGATCCAAAAAGTATAGAAAAGGTGTGGAATGTATTGGAAATATCAAGCAATCTGGGTCCTACATTTTTTTTGTTTACATTTTTGATTTTCTGCAATTCTGCAGCTATTTGCAGACCTTTAGACTATCGTTTTTTGCTACATGCAAGCTTACACGTTGAACGTCCCCCTAGGTTTTCTAGGCTCAAATCACACCGGTCTTTTCACTTGACAAAAATGCCTGAGGTAAGATACATGGATTGATATGGGATGGAATCTATTGTCAGACTCCCCCCAATTGACGTGTCAATTGCACCGGGTTTTCCCCGTGCACCAAAAAAGGATGCCATCCCCTTGGCACCACTAGGCTCAAGGCATTCCTATACTGAGATCACTTCTTCGTCTTTTCATATTGATAAATTTGGGACATCGTTTTCTTTGAAAGTCCCTTTCCTTTGTGATCTTTCTGAAATCTGTTCCATGGATTTTGCGGCGGGCTCTCCTTTGGAGCTACGACACTTCGGTCCACACCTGCAGAAAAAATCGGAGATTCGCCCCCCTCATCATTCCAGCGCTGCGCCGTAGTGTTCGGCCTTGAAAGAGACCCAGTAGCTGCAAGATCGCTTGCTGCTGCTGCACCACGCTGCCGACAGCCCGACTGTGAAGAGGTTTGATTTGATGTAGAGCTTGGTCCAGCACCATGCAAGCCCGAGCTTGATGATGTTGACAAGGGCATAGAGCACGGTTCAGAGATAGAACGCTCCCCATGCTGCAAAGATCGCTCACCCTGCGAGCCCGATTGTGATGGCATTCTCATTGACGTAGCGCCCCGCGTGAAGCGCTCACCACGCGAGCCCGACCGTCTTGACATATTCAATGGCTCCTCATCCGTTTCGGACTCAGCTCGTAGAGTTCCAGGACTACCCAATCCAGAGCGCAACAGCACCTGCAATCTCTTCAGACAGCACTGCACACCTTGAAACGTCAGCTGTCCAAGATAGATTGCCCCCAGCATCATCAGCATTGCGCCACACACCCATAGAGTGTCTGAGTTGGCTTCCTGTTCCTCCTCCGCGTCCAGTCCTGACAGAAGAAGTCCACCTGTCATCAGCGCTGCAATCGCCGCGCCTCTTCCACCACTTTCCATTGGCTCATTTTGGTGATCACGGTTGTAAAGGCCCAGGTCCTCCAAGAACCTTCCAAAAGCTTGACCACTCAATGGCTTAGTGAGGCCGTCAGCAACCAGTTCTTCGCCACGTAGGTGCAGCAACTTCCATGCTCCACTGTCCAGCGCTTCTTTCAGAAACGATGCACGCACCCTCAAGTGCCTGGTTCGCCACGTGGATGTAGCTGTTCCATGCGCCATCCCGATTGCAGCTAGGTTATCACCATAGATCACCCGCTCCAAGCTGTTCTTTTCCATGCTTTCGCCCACCATAGATGTAATCAGAGCTTCCATCGAGCGGCCAGCATTCAGCGCCTCCCCATACGAAACCAATTCAGCTTCTGCAGTGCTGTAGGTCACGAATGGCTGTTGTGACGCGAGCCAAGCAATCGGCACACCGCCCAAGCACACCACGAGGCCTTGAAGACTTTTGTGGCGACTTCCAACTCCAAAGGAAATATCTGAAAACACCTCAAGCAGATTTTCATGCCGCTCCAGCTTGAGCTGATTTCTTTTTCCCCAGGTTTCTTTTGGGGCCCCCTTTGGGTAATGAAGACCTCCTGGTACTCCACGGACGTACTGCATGATGGCCTTTGAGATTTCGATGGATCTGCAAGGATGTTTGGTGGTTAATCGGCATGCGGCCGCCACCGTCATGGCTATGTCAGGTCGTGTTCTGGTCGAAAGCCATAGAAGAGCACCTGCCATGGATTGGGCAGTCTTCACATCCTCGGGTCTGATGATGTCAGGAGGAGTTTCATCTTCCTCAGTCAGTCGAACATGTGGATAGTCCGTTGACTTGTCAATCTCAAACCTTTGGATCATCTCCTGTTCATATTTTTTCTGACTCACCACAAATCCATCAGGTTGGCCTTGATCATCCATCACACTTTCGATCTCAAAACCACAGTACTTCACCACTCTTCCCTCCCCCGTCTTCTCGACTTCTGAGATGGCCCAGACCTCTGCAATAGCTGTTGTGGCTGCATCCAAACATCCCTCCTCAGCCGTGAACAGCAGGTCATCAACATAGACCGACATCAGCCCTGTCCAGTGGATTGTTCCTGACTCGTTGTCAACCTCTTCCATCCTCCAAACGTTTTGATCAGGTGTCTTTCTGAAGACTCCATCCACTGTTCGGCCTTGTCGTTGTCGTTGCCACTTGATCGTCGGCAAGACGTCATCCCTATGCAAGGACCAGTCTCTGGGAGACGACGTGAGGCCATAAAGCGCCTTGTCGATCAGCCAGATGTGCTCGCTGGTGGCCAGTCCAAGCTTTCTGTACACAACTGGGATCTCCATAGCGGTCAATTTTTGGTTGTTTCTTCGGGGAGCGTTCAAGAAGGCTGTAGATATATCTGTACCTCCCACCACCCACTGTTTGTTGGCCCCAACTCGCAGTTGAGTACGCACTTGCTGACTGTCAACACCACCTGCGTAGTGCTCATTTTGGTCAGGTGCTGCATAGTTCCCGCAAACCACCGCTCGACTTTTGAACGCCCCTGTCCCCGACTTCCTCATGTGCACCATCTTCCCAGGAAGTACCTCTATGGGCAGGCCGCTCTGTCCAGCAAGTTCTTGAAGTTGGCCCTTAGTGATCTGCTTGACAGCCTTTTTCTTGTTGATGAGCTGCTCATATTCAGCGCAGATCGATGGCTTCCAGTCACCCAGGTTGGCCCAAACTTCAGCATTGCCAATGGTCCGTGTGATCAAGAACTCCTGATCCAACTTCTCATAGTCCTCTTGGATAGCCTTGTGCTGGATCTGTTGAAGTTGATTTTCCAACAGGGATCTCATCGAGATGGCCTCTGTGATCGCTCCAATCCACATGGCTTGATCCTCTGTGGTCGCGTCTAATCGGCCCATCTCGTCCCTGATGTAGTCAACCACATTGGCATGGATCGCTCGCATCGCCGCAGCCGCAGACATTGTAACTGAGGCCACCGGGCATGAGCCACCGTCCCGGTTGTTAGGCGCCTCCTCCTCCTCCCCTCCTCCGAGCTCTTCTTCATCAGACTGCATGGTCGGGGTGTCTGCCCTTGAGCTTGCTTCTGACGATGTTTGAAGTGAATCCGTGCCCAGGGTCCAACTAGATCCCTCACTTTCAACACCATCCATTTCGAGATGACTTTGAAGATATTCAGGAACTTCAAAACCATTTACAACCGCATTTGATGGAACCGCATTTGATGGGAACCCACCATTTGAACTTTCATTTAGGCCTAAGCCCCATGCCTCCCCCTCGATGTTCATCATCGACCGGATTGCTGGAACTGCAGTTTTGCTCCTCAACCGTCGAGTTGGGATTCCAGTCCATGGTGGCTGAGCTGCTCGATCACCACGCTCCTCCAGGTAGATGGCCGGTAGATGGCCGTCTGCTCATCGGGAATCTCGACAGGAGCATCAGATGGAGGTTGCACCACATCATCGGTGTAGAAGAAGTTAAGCCAGTGCCAGGGCATTTGGGTATTTCATTTGCATTTGGTGCTTTCACTGTGGCCCTGGCATGCCAAAAGCTCCTATTATTACGGTGCTACTTAAGGCCATCAGGAAGTTATCAGCCGTATGGAAAGTTCCAGCCGAGATGCCCTTGCAAATACCAGACTGGGTCTTCATTTCAAGTGGTGCAAGTATTTAATGCCATCAGAGGTTAAAGTGACGCATGGAAAGCTCTATGCAAGGATTCTGCAAAAGATCTCTACAATGGATTTGCTCTATGCAAGGACTGGTTTAAAAAAAACCTACCATGGATTGGATGGTAAGATGGCAAGCTTTGTGCAAGGACCATGTAAAGATTTCTACCATGGATGGTAAGCTCTACGCAAGGACTCTGCAAAAGATCTCTACAATGGATTTGCTCTATGCAAGGACTCTGGTAAAAAAAACTCTACCATGGATTGGATGGTAAGATGGCAAGCTTTGTGCAAGGACCATGTAAAGATTTCTACCATGGATGGTAAGCTCTACACAAGGACTATGCAAAAGATATCTACAATATAGAGGCTTTTGAATGTACTTACTACCTAACAAATGTGTATGGCAACGTAAATAGTTCTGGCATTCCCCACACACAAGTATTATACCAAGTCACCTACCACCTATTGTTTCCCTGTCAGTACACACAATATATAGTTATACATATAAATAAATAAATATATAAATATATGTATATATATATATATATTTGGAAAAATAGTTATATTTGTTTAAATATAATAATATAAATATGTATAATATATATGTATATACATGATATAAAATAAAGAAATATATATATGTATATATATATATATGATATAATTTATAATATATATAAATATAAATATATATATATATGATATATTATATTTATATGAAAATATAAATATACATATATATATATATATATATCAATGCTGAATATGCAAATATATATTTATATGTGTATGTTTTTAAGTCTCCATACCCCAAAACAGCCACAAGAAGAAGTAGGAAGTGACATGAAGGTATTGAATTTGATTTCCAGTACAATGGACATGTATGCGCAACCTAGCAAATTCACACTTGCATTCACACATGCTTCTGTTTTTTGCCCACACATCTTCCTCCCTTTTTTAACATCAGACTTTCAACATGTGGCATGAACTTCACAAACTCAAAGTCAAGCACGTGGTTTACCTGTCAACTTGTCATATTTTATATTGGCCAGAAGGCAAATGATGCATTAAGATAGTTTGTTGTGAAATTCAACAAGTCTCTTGATAGTTCTTTTTGATGCAGCATTTGAAACAAATACAATGGTTTCAGGAAAACTTTAATCATGGAAAGTCACTTCAAACTGTTCCAATGATCACCTGTAATTGCTTCACCTGCTACCTTTTGCACCTACTACTTCTTAATGGCAAACCATCAGTCAATGTTAGTCCACATGATACTAATGGAAAGTCGCCTGTCACTTACTGCCACAACTTGTTACATTAGAAACTCACCTGTCACCTGTCATCCACTAGTGCGTCCAACTGACAGCCAACCTATATTCTATGTCAGTGGAAAGCCACTCACTGTAACCTAAAATGTTTAAAAGGAAAGCCATCTCCTGACTCCTGCTTTTTGGCCTGCTATGTTGGCCCTGCCATTGGTGATGCAGACTTCTTTGGGCAAGGCCAGCGCCCAAGAGCACCATTTGGAAAAAAGGAAGTGATTGTCATTTCAGTCTGAGGGGATGCAGCTGTGGGCATTTACAATAAGAAACAAAACGATACCACAGAATGTTACTTCAGCAAAGCATTTGTTTTTATGAATTCATGTCACAATGCCACAAAAAATGATAGACAGTGATGCCATCACTTCACCATATTTGTTGGCCAAGCCACTGCTAGGATGGCTTCACAGGAGAATCAGCCATCCTCATGCGACGTAGCTGGCTCAGCAATGCCCAGAGAGGATGCCCTTTTAAATTTAACATCCCCCTCATGGGAAAAAAGTGCCATCCCCCCCAAGAAGAAAATTACAAGTCAAATTCATGCAGTTTCAACCTTCCCATGACCATTCTGAATCTGTTTTGTGTCAGTGGCCTGCTCTGAACTTAGGTTAATGCATTATGGTCACGTGACCCAGCAGCTTTGATTCCGATGCCAAGTTTGTCACTGTCATTTGATGTTTTGGATGTTTGAGATGTTGGATGTTTTGTTTATGAATGTTTTTGGATGTTGCATTTGAATTTGCCACGCAGCCATTGAGAAGATCTATATAGGCCATTTGTCACCTGTCATCTGTCACCTGTCACCTGTCATCTGTCCCAATGTCGCACCCAATGTCGCGGTCACAGAAGCCATTCATGAAGATGTGGAAGAGTCCATTGATGAGCAGTGATGAGATGAACCAGTGGTTTCCTTCCTTCAAACCTGAGGATGTGCAGTTGGAGACGAGCCTGAGTTGAAATTAAATTCAAACTTTGTAGATGTTTGAGTCTAAGTTCCAACAAAAATTTGATGCACTTTGAGTCTTGTTTCAGGATCACACCACTGAGCTCAGACGCTGCTTTCGCGGAACGGATGCGATTGGCATTGTGCACAGGGGTTTTCGAAGACCAGGCTCAGGGAAGGCTGACGGTCATCACCCCGTTGTTCCCAGATGAGTTCAAGTTCGGAGTGATCCCGAGGGACAACCAGACAATGAAGTTGCAGGTAGTTATGTTTGACAATTGACATTTGCATTTGCGCGGGCTTTGAAAACAAGTCTGAGCCAGATCTTGTGATTCAAATGATTGACCTGTAGTTGGACATAGTCAGCTTATCATACTAAGATGCAAGATTTTCCAGATTTGGATTGATTTTTTTCCAGGTACAAGCATCACTGGCAAGGCTCGGCTTGAATCCCAGAGTTTGTTCCACAAGCTGTCATCAGTCACCTGTCTATCAAAGAGTCTTTGCAGCTGATTTCAATTTCAATGTCTGATCATTTTTTCTTGCAGGTGATCCTGAGGAGTGCTTGTCTCAGTGAAGACGTTTTTCATGTCCCTTGGACTTGTCACTTGGTGTTTGGGGAAGAGTTTCAAGTCAGGATGTGGCCAAGGGAGCAGACAAGGACTTCCGTAAGCAAGCAATGCAGTTTACTTCATCATCATTGACTGCAACTTGCCAGCTGTGTGCAGTTTCCCTTGGTGACTTTCAGTGGCAGGATTCCGAACATCAACGTCATGATTCATCATGGATTGGTGTGGGGCTTGGGTTTTGGGAATCATTTCACTGTTGCAACATCAAAGCTGTAATGTATTTATTTTGGAAAGATTTGCAGGCAAGTATTCTGCAGTGTTGCATTTTGTGAAGGGTTGATTCATTTGGATCCTGCATGCAGGTGCTGAACTACCCAGTCTGCAGCTTGATTGACTTCAGTGACCTGTCTTTTAGCTTTCTTTCTTGTCATTCCGGTCACCTTGCAAGATTTAAGATTTTGTCATGCAATTTATGTTGGAAATTTTTGCCAGGTGCAAACATCACAGGCTCGGCTTGAATCTCAGAGTTTGTTCCACAAGCTGTCATCAGTCACCTGTCCATGAAAGTCACCAGTCACCTGTCTATCAAAGAGTCTATGCAGCTGATTTCAAGTTCCATGTATGATCATTTTTTCTTGCAGGTGATCCTGAGGAGTGCTTGTCTCAGTGAAGACGTTTTGTCATGTCCCTTGGACTTGTCACTTGGTGTTTGGGGAAGAGTTTCAAGTCAGGATGTGGCCAAGGGAGCAGACAAGGACTTCCGTAAGCAAGCAATGCAGTTTACTTCATCATCATTGACTGCAACTTGCCAGCTGTGTGCAGTTTCCCTTGGTGACTTTCAGTGGCAGGATTCCGAACATCAACGTCATGATTCATCATGGATTGGTGTGGGGCTTGGGTTTTGGGAATCATTTCACTGTTGCAACATCAAAGCTGTAATGTATTTATTTTGGAAAGATTTGCAGGCAAGTATTCTGCAGTGTTGCATTTTGTGAAGGGTTGATTCATTTGGATCCTGCATGCAGGTGCTGAACTACCCAGTCTGCAGCTTGATTGACTTCAGTGACCTGTCTTTTAGCTTTCTTTCTTGTCATTCCGGTCACCTTGCAAGATTTAAGATTTTGTCATGCAATTTATGTTGGAAATTTTTGCCAGGTGCAAACATCACAGGCTCGGCTTGAATCTCAGAGTTTGTTCCACAAGCTGTCATCAGTCACCTGTCCATGAAAGTCACCAGTCACCTGTCTATCAAAGAGTCTATGCAGCTGATTTCAAGTTCCATGTATGATCATTTTTTCTTGCAGGTGATCCTGAGGAGTGCTTGTCTCAGTGAAGACGTTTTTCATGTCCCTTGGACTTGTCACTTGGTGTTTGGGGAAGAGTTTCAAGTCAGGATGTGGCCAAGATGGGAGCAGACAAGGACTTCCATAAGCAAGCAATGCAGTTTACTTCATCATCATTGACTGCAACTTGCCAGCTGTGTGCAGTTTCCCTTGGTGACTTTCAGTGGCAGGATTCCGAACATCAACGCCATGATTCATCATGGATTGGTGTGGGGCTTGGGTTTTGGGAATCATTTCGCTGCTGCAACATCAAAGTTGTAATGCATTTATTTTAGAAAGATTTGCAGGCAAGTATTCTGCAGTGTTGCATTTTGTGAAGGGTTGATTCATTTGGATCCTTCATTTGGCTCCAGTCGTCTGTCATTCGATCTCGTCGCCTGTCGTCGCCTGTCACCAATGGCCAAGCGCAGCCTGTCCCAGGAGACCTTAGATCTGGCATTTCTGTAATTTCCGGTTTGGTTTGGGATTTTAGGGGGCGACTTTTTGTCCTGTTTTTGGGACCCTTTTTGGGCGCAAAAAGTCACCCTTTTTAACCCCTTTTCGCAGTGCCAAACCAACGGGAAAATTACCAAAACAAGTATCTTTATTTGTTGAAAACCGAAAAACGATGCTCGAAAACTATTTGAAAATGATTCATGGATTTCGAACATCGCCAGGACTCACGGTCCACGTCGGCATCGAGCCATTATGAGGCAGGATTTCTGCAGTGACTGTGCTGTAGTGTTTGATGGATGTAAGACACTTTTTTCTTTGATTCCAGGGAGATCGCAAGCAGTGCCGGGTCGATGTCCAGAGCTCATCCAAGCCTATGTGTGCTGCAGTATTTGGTACATTTACCTTTAGGAAGTTTGAATCCAATTAGCATGCGGTTTGAATACATTAGCATTGTCATTTGCTTGGCCCAGAAGATGTCACCACCACCTCCGTTCTTCATGGAAAAGATCTATCGTGTTCAGATCTCAGATCATGATTTCAATGATTTCATTTGAGATCATGATTTTCAAGTGTGATTTTTGAGTTGGCCTTCGTAGTTTTTCAGGCTCGACCCAAAGCAAAGGCCCATAAGAAGCCATTGGAGGCATGGGGTGATAACATGCAGGTCACATGGTGCTCACATGATGGTCACATGATGGCATGAGTGACAGGTCCTGGAAGAGACAATGGACATTCACTTCATGCGCTTCATGCTTAAGGCACCTGGAAGTTTGAAGCTTGAACTTGAAGCTGAAGTTGATGCACGTGAAGTTTGAAGCTCATTGATGTCATTGAAGCTTGAACGTGATGCCAGGTACTGAAGGACAATCCAGAGGCGCGCATCAGCATAGTCACCTGTCACCTGTCATTTGTCATCTGTCACCTGTCTATGTTGAAGTCATTGGCATGCATCAACAGTTTTTCCCATGTTCAAGTCATTGGCATGCATCAGCATTATGTGAATTTTCTTGGGCCCCTGTGTGTCAGGAGGAAAAAGCCCAACAGTGGCTGGTGTGGCTTCAAGCCCCGTGAGTCCCCGTGAGAGGCCTCCCGTAGTACAATTTTCCCTTTAGACGGAGCAGAAAAGGTTTGATTTGCACAATGCAAGTAATTTGAATCAGCATGTTGACAATCAATGCAAGTAGTTTGACAAATTTTGAAGTCTTCTTTGAACTTCATGTTGACCGAAAAGCCAAGGTTGAGCCACGTAAACTTTGCCAGCGTCTTAGTTCTATTCGCTTGCATTGTTTATGTTGATTTTTTGAATGACAAGTGAACCATGTCTTCTGTCACCTGTCTTCTGTCACCTGTCAGTTTCTTGTTGCCCAAAACCACTTGGCTGCCAAGGTTGAGCCTGGGAACTTTTGCCAGCACCTCATTGCTTGCGGTGTCAATGTTTTTTTGCATGTCGTGCCAGTTTATCTTGGCCAAATGCAATGGGTGCCACGGTTGATGGCGGTGATGATGATGATGATGATGATGTGATGTCATTTTCATTGTGTCAGGGTCTGCCCGGCAAATCTGCTTAGGCTGGATCCTTCGCCTTTACCTGCCTTTGATGCCAGGCACTTTCTGTGAGAATTTCATGTGGTTTCGAATGGTGAATTGTGTTTCAAGTGGAATTGAATTGCAATGATTGCAGCAATGCCACCACATACACAACGATATGTTTTTTGTTTGTGCAGCAATTTTGTTTCAAAGCCCGCTGTTGTTTTTGACTTGCGTGGTTGCAACCCAAGCTTTGTTTGTTGCAATGGTGGGTGGATGGGCCGAATGCTTGGAGGTTGGGAACCCAGAGCCAACCGATGAGGCACCAGCTTTGACGTTAGTCAACCACTTGTGGTGGCAACTCCTCAGCCCCTATCTGAAAACGGCTGGCAACGTCATCAGCACCTACTACGCGGAAGATCCTGAGGTGTATTTCAAGAAACAAAGGAACGATAGGCACTTGGACTTCCATGAGTTGGGATACCCTCAGAACTGGGGGACGGCCTCACCCGCATTTGCTATGGCCCTTGTGTGCCCACAGCTTCGCTACCTGTCTCACGATGTGAGGCATCGGGTTCTCGAAGTTTGGCTGTGGCGTGCCACAACATCTCAGTGTTGGCTCGAGTCAAAGACCTTTGTGGAGTCATTGACACAGACGATTTGCAAGTTGATCCATACAGGATGGTTCTTGCAGCTCCCAACGGGCTTGAAAACGCTCGAGAGTTTGGAAGAGTTGCTGAAGATCCGTGAAGCATTCGTGGATAGATTGAGGAGTTCACGACTGGCTCCAGGGATCCAAGGGATTGAGGATTTGCTCACCTGTCACCTGTCCACAGTCAACAAGTTGGCCCTGACTTCTAGGCCTTGGTCTCGAAGGTATCAGGAAGAGGTGACTACGACCGGATCGACATCGGACCCATGGACTTCGAATCCTGACCCATCGGACCCATGGACTACGACCAATGGATCTACTTGGGAGCCTTGGCATCAGGAAAAGGTGACTACGATGGGATCGACATCGAACCGATGGACTTCGAGAGGTGGCCGGACCGACGTCGAACCCATGGACTTCGGATCTACTTGGAGCCCATGGCAATGACTTCGGAGCCTTGGGATGGATGGAATGCGACTTCTGAACGTTGAAGTTGGTGACAGGTGACTTCGAAATCCCATGACAGGTGACTTCGACAAGTAATTAATCGAAGGTTTGGACCTTGACTTTTTCAGCCTAAGGCTAGTCTTAGTCTTGTCTTCTTGAGCTTGAAGACCGGCATTGAAAATGCCATCGAAATCCCATGTGGCTAAAAAAAATCACTCCATTCTGCAGTTCTGCAGGGCACTCACGAGTGGGAGCGGGCAAGCGGATGTTGAGTTCCAAGCACGTTCACTGTCTCATTTCAATTCATATCACCACATGTGCCATCTACATGTCAGCAGCAGCTGAAGAACCATGACATCATGAAACGGCATGTTGATGTACAAGATAAGTCAACTATATAAAGCAATGCCAATCGATGAAAGCTTCCATGCTTATTTTCACAGTTGAGACAGTTGAGACAGATCAATTGACTGCAAACCTTGAAGTAAAAAATATATCAACAATATCAACTGAAAACTTATGGTCACATGTTTGGCTGCAGTAAAATAAAGTATGTGAAACCCTCACTTGTCACCTATCATCTGTCATCTGTCACCTGTCTCATTTTGCAGCCATGGCTGGGACTGGGCACATGGTTTTTCTGGCAATGGGTGCTGAAGAGGAGTACGTGTGGTGCCGACAGACACGTCATAGCCTGATTGGTATTTCTGCTGCTGTTTTCCACTGACTTCTTTTCACTACAGCACTGATACTTTTTGTCACCTTCCATCTGATTCATTGAGGTCTGGGACGAGAGATCATGGGCGACGTTTTGAACAGCAAGTTCAGGGGCTATGTGCATCAGTCACTTGATGTGACTTGGCATTGCCTTACATGTTCATTGTCACAGATTGTTCATTTGATGTGCATTGATGTGCATTCATTGTCACAGACTGTTCCCTGATTCCTCTAAGGTCCGTGGATTCGCGAGGAACAACCCAGCCAAGTCTGTGAAGCGAGGGGGGCAGATCTTGGATGGTGAGGTGCAGATTTTTTTTATCTGACATGTGTGGCATGAAGTTCATTTTGTGTGCCATGAAGTTCATTTTGTTATTCAAACTATTCCTGCAGGTTCAAGACATGCTGATGGAGCAGAAGGAGATCATTGCGTGCGCGCTCTATGTGGTGGAGTGCGCGAAGCTCCTGAAGTACCACCACAAGATGACGTGGGTGGTCTTCCTCCTGACGTGCCACTTTGCCTGCATGGGAACTGCATGTGTTTGTGTAAAACAATGGTTTCAAAATCAAACATGATGATGTGACTGGATTGTATGGGATACTGATCCAATAAGATGTCCTTAGGTAATTTCCTTCACATGTCACCTGTCACATGTCAGCCTTATGCATTTTCACACTTAGGTTCAGCTGGCAAGCATCGGTCTGCTATGGTGGCATTGCTGGCAGCCTTCATGTTGGATGAGCTTGTCTTCTTGCCATCTTACCACACGTTTCTTGGCAGGGCTTTTTTTGGTTGAGACATGACTGAGACAGTTGACATGAGGTTTCACATGTTGACATGTTTCAATTGTTGGGTTGAGACAGTTGACATTGACTGAGACATGTGGTTTCACATTGACTGAGGCTGTCATCAGAGCCATGGGAAGTGAAAGAGGGTACTTTGAGCCCGAAATGCATTAAGATCCTGAAGGCAACTTGGCTGAAATAGGAACTTTACACATTCATTGCTTGTGTCCCTGATCACTATATGTGGCTTCTATATAATGCCTTTGACACCCCAACTTCCGATTACTCTTTATTCTTTGAAGGCCAGCACATGTTCCATTCAATTACTGTCTTCTGTCATTACTTGCTCCAATCTTTCTTGGGTGATGGAGGTGATGATGATTTTAGAGCAAAGACTACGATCTTCAACCCAAGCTACAGCATAGTTTTCATGATAATGATATAGCTACTATGATCTTCGACCAAAGTAGTTTGAAATTTGCTCAGAAGCTGAGGCCGCCCAGGAAGCAGCAGGAGCACTTGATGCAGCAGCACCAGATGCAGCAGCAGCAGATGCAGCAGCAGCAGATGCAGCAAATCGATCATCAGCTGCAAATCCGGCAGATGCCAAGCCTGCAATCCCAGGCAAGTTTGTTTGGTTTGTTTGGTTTCTTCTGGAGATCTGTTTGTTTGGTTTGTTTGGCCCCCTGGCGCAGATGAACTGCAGAAACAGTTGCAAGCAGCTTGCGCGCCGGTGTACTTTGCCCTGAAGAATCTGCCGGTGGAAGAGGCATCGTACGTGGCTCCTTGGAAGAACAACATACTTGAAAAACATATTGAAAAACTTATTGAAGCTTGTCTATTTGTTTCTTGGGTGTACTCTTACAATGTGACAGGTGCTTTCCACAAGACCTATCATTCATGTTCAGCCCAAGTTCTTAGGCTTTGCTGGGCCTGGCAACTTTCTCCGATGATGGCCGCAAGTTCGCGCTGGCAATCCTGAATGCCCTCCAACGCCACCCGTCTGCAATTTGACAGGTGATGTTGAGTGTAACAGGTGACATTGCATGACAAGTTTTCAACATGTGACAGGTGACAGGTGGTGTTGCATGACAAGTTTTGAACATGTGACAGGTGACAGGTGGCGTTGCATGACAAGTTTTGAACATGTGACAGGTGAAGCTGATCCGGATAAAAAGAGGTGCAGCTGCTGTCAAAGCCATAATGTCAGAGTAATGGTGTCTACTGTCAACTGTTTGCTGTCTCCTGTCACTGCCAATGTCTCCTGTCAGGTGGGGTTCGGCCGACGCTGCCATCATTGCCCATTGCCGTGAGAAGATGAAGCTGTTGACTGCCCAACATTGGACGGCATCAACAGGGCAAGAGCACCCAAAGCGTAGGCGTTGAGGAAGAAAAATTGTGGGTGTTGTGTGCTGCTCTACTTTGTGCTTCTGTAGATTGCACTCTTTGCCAGTCTTCGGTAGATTGCATGTTGATGTCATGTCGTTTTTTGGCGATTCCTGTGGGAGGCATTTTTTTCCAGATGAGCATGTCCTGCTCTCAGATCCACTGTCGAAGTGATGCAGTTGTCTCCACGACATCTTCTCTTTACATCAGCTGTCTGCTTTCTAATGGGTTGACTTGACTTGAACTTGAGCTTGATTCTCTTGTTTTTGTTTTGTTTTTATTCAGAGATCTCATGACAATGAGCCTCATGTGCTACCGAGTCATGTGCTACCTTCAACCGAACCTCCACTAATTCACTGCCCGAAACTCAGATTCAGTATCAGGTGTTGCATGGTTTTGCACACTGAAAAAGTTTCTTGTGCAAATGCCATCAGTTCAGATTCAATGATGTGCACAGTGTGTATATATATAATTAAATGTTAATATATATATGTAAATAAAGAAATATATATATAAATATATATATATATAAATATATATATATATATATAAATAATATAAATAGACATTTAATACACCTATTGAAAATAGATAGATAGATAGGTAGATAGGTAGATAGGTAGATAGGTAGATAGGTAGGTAGATAGATAAATAGATAGATAGATAGATAGGTAGATAGATAGATTGATAGACAGAAAGAAAGATAGATAAAAAGATAGATAGATAGATAGATAGGTAGATAGATAGATAGATTGATAGACAGATAGATAGATAGATTAGTCAGGTAGGTAGGTACATGGATAGATAGATAAATAGGTAGCAAGACAAATAGGTAGACAGATGAATAGACAGATAGATAGACAAATAAGTAAACAGATAAGTAGATACACAGATGAGTAGATAGACAAACATGTCGAAAGAATAGAAATATAGTAGATAAATTGGTAGATGGATAGATAGGTAGATAGATAAGTAGAAAACCAGGTAGCGAGAAAACAAGTTGGTAGATAAATAAAGGTCTCAGCTGCACTGGGGACCTTGGGTGGTAGTCCAAAAACTGCTGGGTAATTCCTGGGAGTGAGAAAGACAAACCATACAAACGGAAGTCAAACCATAGAAACATTGCGGACCTATTGCTGTCATACAAAAATATATAGATTTCGACTGCAAAGAGTTGTCCAAATTGCCTTGGGAGTGCCAAAGTTGGAAGCCCAAACACAAGAAAGAAATCGGTTCTCACAGACTTGAGTTTTTTTTTGCAAAACCCAAACCAAGAGGAAATTTACAACGATAGATAGATAAACAGCAAGAAAGAAGAAAATAAAGGAAGGAAGAATGAAAGGAAGGAAGAAAGCACGATATTAGATAAATAGATTGAAAGATAGATCAATAGAAAGAAAGAAAGGTATTACATTGATAGAGAGACAGGTAGGTAGATAGATAGACAGATAGGTAGATAGATAGATTGGCAATGAAAATGCCCAAATTTGATGTAACTTTTAGATTTTAAAGAAGCTAGGTAGATAGATAGATAGATGGATGGATGGATAGATAGATAGATAGATAGGTAGGTAGATAGATAGATAGATAGCCAAACAGATAGATAGATAGATAGATAGATAGACAGATCCACAGATTAGTTAGGTAGGTAGAACGATAGATAAATATAAAGATAATGAGAGAGATAGAGAGATAGATAGATAGATAGATAAATAGATAGATAGATAGATAGAGAGATAGATAGTGAAATGGGATTCTTACAAAGCGCGTTGCAGAAGGGGTTGGATGATTATACAAGATGTCCAGACGCATGAGTCCCAAGTCATCCTTGGGAAGCCCCACGTCATTGAATCTAGATATTGTATACATACATATATTTACATACACAACTGTACTCTGTGTCGAGACCTTCAGTGATGGGTGTTGAAAAACCATCCAGTCCTATGATTTTGTGTCTTTTACTACCAATTGAAAGATGGGTTAGTAACAGCTTCACTTTTAAACTATTACCCCAATTTTCTGGCACTGACTTCTAAGGGAATCACTTAGCTTGTTCAGTACTGCCTGTTCCTGAACCTGGCTGCTGATTATTGAGAAAGTTCTTGACATGACAGGTGTCCAACTTTGAAAGTTTAAGTTACTTGTCGTTTAAGTCATTTGTCGTGTAACTGACTGGGAAGTAATGTTCTGCAGCACTAGTTCTCAAACAACATAAATGCCAATATTTGAAAAACTAGAGATCTTGGAGACAAAGTGTTGCAGAACATTAATTCTTCAAGAGATCTTTGACAACTACGGTTGCTCCCAAATCCCAGGTTGGCCCAAATCCCAGATCCTCGGTTGACCCAAATCCCAGATCCTCGGTTACCCCAAATCCCAGATCCTCGGTTACCCCAAATCCCAGATCCTTGGTTGCCCCAAATCCCAGATCCTCGGTAACTGGGAGTTGCCTCAGGAATGGGCATGTTTGAAGTTGAAGTGTGTGTCAAAATCCCAAGTCCTCGGTTGCCCCAAAACCCAGATCCTCGGTTAGCCCAAATCCCAGATCCTCGGTTACTCCTCGGTTTTCCCAAATCCCAGATCCTCGGTTACTCCTCGGTTTTCCCAAATCCCAGATCCTCGGTAACTATGGGCATGTTTTGTGTCCCAGATCCTCGGTTACTCCTCGGTTTTCCCAAATCCCAGATCCTCGGTTACTCCTCGGTTTTCCCAAATCCCAGATCCTCGGTAACTATGGGCATGTTTTGTGTCCCAGATCCTCGGTTACTCCTCGGTTTTCCCAAATCCCAGATCCTCGGTTACTCCTCGGTTTTCCCAAATCCCAGATCCTCGGTAACTATGGGCATGTTTTGTGTCCCAGATCCTCGGTTACTCCTCGGTTTTCCCAAATCCCAGATCCTCGGTTACTCCAAATCCCAGATCCTCGGTAACTATGAGCATGTTTTGTGTCCCAGATCCTCGGCAACTGGGAGTTGCCTAAGATATGGGCATGTTTTGTGTCCCAGATCCCCTCAAATCCCAGATCCTCGGTTACCCCAAATCCCAGATCCTCGGTTACTCCTCGGTTTTCCCAAATCCCAGATCCTCGGTTACTCCAAATCCCAGATCCTCGGTAACTATGAGCATGTTTTGTGTCCCAGATCCTCGGCAACTGGGAGTTGCCTAAGATATGGGCATGTTTTGTGTCCCAGATCCCCTCAAATCCCAGATCCTCGGTTACCCCAAATCCCAGATCCTCGGTTACTCCTTGGTTTTCCCAAATCCCAGATCCTCGGTAACTGGGAGTTGCCTAAGATATGGGCATGTTTTGTGTCCCAGATCCTCGGTAACTGGGAGTTGCCTAAGATATGGGCATGTTTTGTGTCCCCATCCTCGGTAACTGGGAGTTGCCTCAGAAATGGGCATGTTTTGTGTCCCAGATCCTCGGCAACTGGGAGTTGCCTCAGAAATGGGCATGTTTTGGAGTGTGTGTGTGTGTCTGTCCCAGATCCTCGGCAACTGGGAGTTGCCTCAGAAATGAAGCTTGTTTCAAAGTGAAAGTTTCCAGATCCCCGGCAACTGGGAGTTGCCTCAGACATGTAGTATATATTTGGGCAAGGTCCAGGCAACCTGTCTATTTTTGGGGTTGGGCTGTCATCCAAAGATTTAGACAGGCAACTCAGAGTTGCCTGGTGTCATGGGGGGTCAAGTCAATATATTTTTGAGATAACATGCCTGAAAATGAATTGATGTAACCCTCCATGACCACCGGCAACTCAGAGTTGCCTGTCTATTTTTCAGGTTAACTTCAGATTCCCAGAAATAGACAGGTTGCAGCAGCCTTGTGAACTCAGGTTCGGGGTAAAGTCAATATATTTTTGGAGATAACATGCCTGAAAATGAATTGATGTAACCCTCCAGACCACCGGCAACTCAGAGTTACCTGTCTATTTTTCAGGTTAACTTCAGATTCCCAGAAATAGACAGGTTGCAACTAGTTGCAACAGCCTTGTGAACTCAGGTTGGGGGTCAAGTCAATATATTTTTGAGATAACATGCCTGAAAATGAATTGATGTAACCCTCCAGACCACCGGCAACTCAGAGTTACCTGTCTATTTTTCAGGTTAACTTCAGATTCCCAGAAATAGACAGGTTGCAACTAGTTGCAACAGCCTTGTGAACTCAGGTTGGGGGTCAAGTCAATTTTTTTTGGAAATAACATGCCTGAAAATGAATGGATGTAACCCTCCAGACCACCGGCAACTCAGAGTTACCTGTCTATTTTTCAGGTTAACTTCAGATTCCCAGAAATAGACAGGTTGCAACTAGTTGCAACAGCCTTGTGAACTCAGGTCGAACGAGCAAGCCTGCAGTGGGTGCCCTCAGTGGTGTGAAGTATCAACTGTCATTTGTCAAGATCTGACATGTCATGTCACTAATTGCCATTGCCACCACCTCTCAAGACGGTCACCTGTCAGTGTCATTGTCACTGAAAATTTCACAATTGATTTGTCCATCGCCATGTCGGCCATCACGAATGATTTTGTGGTGGCCCCTGAATTGTGGCAAGTCTCCTTGCACAACCATGTGAAAGTCTTGTACCAGGAGTGCTGCCCTACCATGTTTCAAGTTTATTTCAACTTCAATTTCACTTTCAAGTGCTTCCCTGCACAGGAGTGCACGACCACCAGGGAGCTCTTGGCTACGAAGATCGCAGGCTTGACTTTGCCAAGTGCGGTTGAGGACGTGAAGGCAGAGATTGCCAGCATGTTCAAGGCTTTGAGTGGGGAAGATTCTTGGAGACATGTAGGCTTTCATGCGCCTTAAAGTCAGTCAGTCAGTCAGTGTGAGTTTTGGTGTGAATTATTCGCACATCTCAGGATGATGAAGCAGCATCTCAGTTTGCAAGCGAGTCAGTGGACCACACTTTGAAAAGCTGTTCAGAGGGCATGGTGTCTAGTTCCATGCCGCACATGTTTCGATGGGACGCATCATCCTTATGGCTTCCCAGCTGCAGATAATCTTCAGACAGTCATGGACAGATGACAATATGTCAGTGTGAAGTTTTGACAATATGACAGTCATGTGTGCATCTAGCAATCAGGAGTGGCTCAAGCTGTGAAGCAGCCAACATCATCGGCACCGCCAACTCAATCATCACTTCAGGGTTCAGGGCAGAAGAAACCATTGTCTCAAGGGATTTGCCATCCAGCCTTGGAGAATTGGGATCTTGTCGGCTTGGTGATGGAGTCAAACGAGCATTGGCTTGCAAACTTGTGCCACTAGGCTTCATGTATGTTTTGAATTGATATGTTTGAACTTCACAATGTGTTGTTGTAATGTCACTTTGACCTGAGGTGGTGTCTGATGAGATCTGAAATTGAGCAGGGAAAGCTGGGCACGGATCACACAGCCTTGCAGATTTTCAAGACCCTCTTGAAGGTTCCCACCCTATGGGAAGGCACGGCATCCACCAATGATTCTTTGATTCAGCAGGCATTCCGCCAGAATGTCAAAGGCAGTATGATCAAACCTCTGAGCTGCATTCAATGGTGTGACTTGGTGCTTGTCGCTGCATACCCTGATGGGGATGTCCAGCAGCTGCTGAGTTTTGAGAACCGTTTGGCCAGAAAGGAGGTTGGCAAGCGGTTGGTAAAAACTTTCGAGAGCTTGCTGTGTGGCTTCGACAGCAAGGTGAATGCTGAGGGCATTGTAGTTGGACAGAAACAGGTGCCTTGAAGAGCATTCAGCTGCTTTACTTTCTTCTTGTTTTTTCAGAAAAGTCATCTCAGTTTTTTGTAATTTGGTTTGGCTGCGCGAAAGGGGTTAAGAAGGGCGACTTTTTGTGCCCAAAAAGGGTTCCAAAAACAGGACAAAAAGTCACCAGTAAAAATCCCAAACCAAAAGGAAAATTACTATCAGTCTTCAAGTTTTCAGCTTCAAGTTTTCAGCTTCAAGTTTTCAAAGGCCGTGAAGAGACGACGTGTCAAGAGGACACAGGACAGTGGAAAGCAAGACTCAAACGCAGAGTTGGCTGTGAAGGATCGTGAGATCAAGATCGGCACCGCAAAGCAGACGGCAATCAAGCATATGTTGAATTACTGCACGTTCGAAAGCTATCGTGCTTTGCAGTGTCATCTGTCATTCTTCTCGGAGTCATCTGTCAATGAGTCTGTATTGTCCTGGAAACATTTGTGGCCAACATCAATGCCTGCTGATGGAATGTTCCCATCCGAAGCGGAAGAGTATGCTCGCAGAGCAGGCGCCGCTGCTGCCGCCAAGTTGGTGCCCCCCCGGCTGATGTGCTTTTGCTCAAAAAATAGTTTTATATATGTATATCTAATATAGTGTATATATACATATGTATATATATATATATAAATATGTATATATATATATGTGTATATACATGTGTTTATATATATATATGTATACATACATTTTAAATATTTATATTTAATATATATATATAGCGTTTATTTATTCATTTGTTGGTAGTGATTATTCACTTTCATATATTGTTGTTCATTCCAAAATCATCCAAGGTCAAAGCAGTTGGAGTTTGGTGGAGAATTATCACCAGAAGATCACAACCTGATCATGGACAAGATCATTAGCATCCAGGAGGACACCCTTTCCAACCACGATGGATCTTCCAAGGTCACTGTTGATCAGTTGTGGACCTACCGCTTTGTTGTTACATCATGGACCCGTGGCATTGCAGACTGCTGCTCCACTGACCTGAAGTCCACTGACTTTGAGAATGTCAAGGATGCAGTGCTCAAAGGTGATGCCACTTGCTCGCATCAAGGTTTGTTCTTTGTATCCATTGGACTTGTAGAATCTCTGAGTTATTTGAATCTAGGCCCTTGACGGACAGATCAAGATGTGCATCAAGCAATGGCCTATGGCTTGGAATGTCACCATGCTTCCAGACGTGGCTGCGTTGGCGACTGATCAAGCAGCAGCCCACGAAGACAAAGAGAATCTCATTGAAACAGCTGAGCGAGAAGAGTGGATCTTCGGCCAAGTTTATGGATCTTCGACCAAGTTGTTTTGATAGCTTTTGGTGCATCCAGCTGTGGTTTAAGGACAGCAAAGCTTCGTTCAATGGAGGCCAAGCTTGCAGTTGACCAACGGCTTCTGTCGTCCATGAGCACAGGACGTCAGACTCAGAGTTACTTACTCTGTCAAGCAAGTCATCAACTGTTAATATTGAAATTGATGATGTAAATATATTAAACATAATAAACATATTTAATAAACATATTTAATAAACATATTAACATATTTAATAAATAGTGCTCTTGGTTTCGTGATGCTGTCGTCTTCTGTTCACCTGCAGGATTTGAGACTTTGCAAGACTGCCTCGACTGGCTGTCATGCAAGAAGAAGCTGGCTCTTGCAAAGACAGCTCAGGAGTTGGTGCAGAAGTACCAGGAGATGCAGAGCCCAGTGTGTGAACTGAATGACATGGCCGAACTGCCAGGGCAATATGCCACAGTATCTTCAAAGGTTACTGCCCATATCAAGGGCAAGAAGCTGGTGGTGGCAATCTGCGACTTCAATGTGCCTGGCGTTCCTTGATTTGAATCATTCTGGACCTGCATTGTTCTTTGTGATCTTTTTCACCCTAAGGCGCGGAATTCCTTGATCCAGCCAAAGTTGATCACGGGCTTGGCCAACTTGTGCCGAACACAAGGCTTCAATTACTGTGGACACTGTGACAGTGTCAAGTTAAATTCATGTTTTGATTCTTGGCTTCACCATGTTTAACCAGAAATTCTGCAGGCGTGGAGCAAACTGTGGTTCTTGCGACTATGGCAAGTCGCTCAAAGGAAGAGAGTCAGGCAGATCCACTTGAGGATTTTGTTGAATTTTGCAGGGGCATGAAAAGTATTGGATTCGGAGCACAGATTCCTTGGAACCAATGTCTAAGTGTCCCCGGTGAAGAGCATCTCGGCTTTGATCAAGTTACAGGTGACAGGTAACAGGAGATAGTAGTTGACTTGGAAGTGTCAGCCAGTGTGACAGTGTGACAGGTGACTCAGACTCAGTCAGTGTGATTTGCAAACTCGTGACAGGTGACTTTGAAATGTATCTGTGAACTCAGGTCATACACGCAGCAGCAATGGGATTTCACTGCCAGTGGCAGGCTCTTTTTCCTCTACAATGACCTGGAGAGCGCAACTGCTGATAATCACTTTGCTTCGTTGAGTGAGTTGGCAAGGACGGGACGGGTTCCCAATGCCACGCTGATCTCCTCTCAAGACATGGTCCAAATTGGGACGCCGGGGGACTCTGAGCGCACAACTGTTCGGTACATGCCATCAACAAGGTCGGCTCAAAAGGGTAGTGATGCCAGCTTCCAGCTGTACAAGACACTGTTGAGCACAAGCAAACTTCGGAAGCCACACCTCACAGGGCTGTTGAAGCCAAATGACGAGGTTCATCTGGTGGACATTCACCCCTATGTCGGGGACCACTGTTTGGCCACCATGCTGATGAAAGACGAACTGCCAAGCGGAGTTGCTATCAAGCACTTCCTAGTGCAGTTAAACAACTTGAAGGCGTCCGTCCAGGCAGCTGAATGGTGTGTCAAGCGATTGGGTCATTGGCTGGCACAGCGCTGGATGAAACACGAACTGAAGTTGGAGCTCGATGGCAAGACAGTCAGCCCAGACATTGATTGCCAAGTTCTTTGCTTGCATGTGTTTTTCTTCAAAGGTTCATTGTTCATGTACTTTATGTGAAGGATTTCTGATTTTCTGAGGGTTTCGATTTTCTGTTTCTGAGGCTTTGTCGGAAGAGGATGTGAAGCACCTCAAGTCCTTGAATGGGGTGTGGGATGCTTATGAAGGAGTCCGTGCTCTTGGCGCCAAGTTGAAGGTTTGCCAGATCTCTGGATCTGAAAGAGCACTTTGAGATGTATGGAGAGCTTTTGAAGTCCAAGTTGACACCAGAGGCAGGCTCAACACCCTCTTCAGGGACCTTGGATCCACGTCCCATTGCAAATGGGGCAGAGGCAGACATACCGGCTGAGACCATGCCAGCCTTTGAAAGCGAAGCCAAGGTCCGAGAAAAGTACAACATCAAAGTAGAGTGCAAAGCATTTGACCCCAAGAATGTGATCCTTTTGGTTTCTGAGACAGGTGTGGAATTCATCTACAGCAAGGAGGCTGTGACTTTGAAGCGTGGGATGCGACTTGGGGGTTCTGGCAGTGGCAAGTTGGTTCAGGGAGATGAGTGTGGCATCAAGTTCGAACTTGGCTCTGACAGAGATCTTCTCGAGGCGATTTTTTCATGTTACTTTTCCATGATTTTTGTAATGGTTTTTGACATGTAAGGACATGACTCAGACGGACAGGTGACATGCAAACGGATTGTAATTGACAGGTGAATCTTGGCTCCAACGCCGATGATGAGGACGAGGACAGCAGCAAGTGCAAGAGAGGATCTTTCTACATGTTGGCCAAAGACTTGATGAAGAATTCTCCAGCAACGGAGATCAGCCTCACAGGATACAAGGTTGTTTCCAAAGGAGATGCAGCACTGGGCGATTATGGCTACGACCTGACAGCAGAGGAGGGCACTTCTTGGGGCTTTGTGGCCAAGGACAAGGATCCTAAGAGCTTCTCTTCGGGCAATGCATTCCGACCTTTGGCTCAGCAGCCCAAGCCATTGCACCCCAATTTCACATGGATGTGGAGGTGCAACTGGCATGCGGTCCATGCCAAATTGAGCATCAAGAAACCCTTTCTCACTGTGAACCGGGACGTGAAACTCGAAGCCAATAAGCCAGTCAAGGTTGTCAAGGAAGATTGAGAGAGATCAAGTGATCATCATGAGCGGCATGCAGTCTTTGCCTGTTTGTGAGTGTATAGCTTGGTTGGCTAGTTTTTCACTCTAATTTCCATGGCAAAGCCACTGCTTTTCAGCATTGTCCAGCTGAACCTCAAACAAACCTGGGGGAAAAAGATCAGAACAAAACACTGTCAGCCAACTTTCAACTGTGAAATTCCTTGTGTTCTGGCATTCTTCATAGGCATGGCCTCATCTCATTCCTTTTTCATTTGCCGCAGCCACCAGTCAGCAGTCTCAGTCGCCACCTGTCAGTATTAGGTCTTGTCCAATGGCGGGCCAGGCAGCGTTTGACTTTGTTTTCAAGGAGATGATCCCTGAAGGGGCGAAGAAGGATGCCAAACCTTCAACTTCACAGGAAGAGTCACCTGTTTCCGCAAAGAAGGTTTCTTTGAAGTGGCGCCCTGCAGTCAGCGATCTTGCTTCCGAGGATGAGAAGGATCCATGCGTTGATGGGCAGCCCAGTTGTTCATGGGGGAGTCTCGCCAAGGCTTCTTCCAAGACTTCTCTCTCATTGCAAGTTGAAGATGAGAAGTTTCAAGTCCAGCTGGCATTGGAAGATGGCAAGCTCGCATTGGAAGATGAAGTGAACAAGAAGCATGATGATGACACTGCCCCTTCTGGCAGCAGCAAGCAGCCTGCCTGCAAAAAGAAGCTTGCCACTGCCTGTCAAAAAAAACCTGCCAGCAAGAAGACAGATAAGCCTAAGGGTGAGGAGTGCAAAAAGAAAGTCAAAGCAAGTCCCTGCACAAAGAAAAGCTATAAAGTCCAGACAGATGAGCGCAAGACCTTCGCCAATCGAACCTGTCCTCCCGGGCCTGAAGGCTCTACGAGATTCGAGGCAATCAAGAAGGCTTACAATGAAGTGATCAAGGAGAGGATCTCCAGGAACCAAGAGGTGGGCTTCTGTTTGTTAGCATTGACAGTCAAGGTTTTCCACAGTCACAATCATATGATTTTTGTTTTGAAACCCATCACTGGCAGGCTTTGTTCTGGACCTTTTGTCGCAAGACATGGGAGGGGAAGGAGTTGGCCTTGCACGAGTACGAGACGGTCGCAAAGGAGGCTGCTGAGACGTGGCTTGAAACAGATGGCCAAGAATGGCTTTTGGATAACGTGGGTTGAAAGGCCTTTGGGGCCTGGGGTATTGCACATTGGATTCTTCAATCCTTTTTGTGCCTTTAAATCTCTGCGTCACCTGTCGGTGTCACCTGTCACACTGTCGGTGTCACCGGTCGGTGTGACCAACTTCTTGGCTTCTTGATGGAAAAAGTTTAGGGCATCCAGTGCACCCGGCATTGATTTCAAGAAGATTGTGATTTTCCAACGTTTGCCATTTGATATTTTCCACCCTGATCGATCCAGTGATTCCGGGTCAAGGCGACTCCAGTGGCATCCTTCAACTTCAAGGCAGCTGCAGTTTGTGGCTTGAATTGAAGTTTCGGTTTCCAAATGGTCATAGAATGATGTCAGTTCAGTTGTTACTGTTGTGTTTTCAGTTTTGGCTCAAGCCATGTATAGTCATTTGTCATCTGTCATTAGTCACCTGTCATGAGCTCCACAGAGACCGAGAAGTCTGAGCCCGAAAGGCCAGTCTCAGTGCCAGGACGAGCACGTGGGAAGGGACGTGGCCGGGGCAAAAGGCCAGCACCTGCAAGTGCTAACAGCCGACCATCGACCCAGGCCAAGGTTGAAGACCATCATGGTAGTGACAATGAAATTTCTACCTCCAGTTCAGATCAGTCTGAAGAATCCAAGCGCATTGCAGCTGCTGCTTCTTCTTGGGAAGAGCATGGGAAAACTGGAAGACGGAAGGCTCCATCATGCCCACAGGAGATGGTTGAAACATGTTGAATGGTTTCATTTGTTTAAAGGAGGTGGCTGAAATGTGTTGAAGTTGAAATGTTTTCTGTTGATTTTTCTTGCATGTTTTACACAGCATGTATCCTCCCAGGAGCCTGATTCTGAAGACGACGGTCCTACTTCTGAAACCAGCCTCAACATGATGAACTTTCTGCGCGCTGCTGCCAAATGTCTTCAACCTGATTGTGTGGAACTTGTGAGAAGAACTTTTTCTGAGAAAGAGTTGTCCCTTGGTGAGTTTTGCGCTGGAATGGCCACAGGGACCATTTGTGCTGCTGCCATCTCCCGAGTTCTAGAAGAAGAACATGGCCTTTCAGTTCGAATTCGCACAGCTTTCTACACAGAATGTGTCCCATGGAAGCAGCAGATCATCCAGAGGGTCCATGAGGCAGTGGATGGCAAGACCAAGTTCAATTTGATTTCCAGGACAGGTGACCTGGTTTCAAAACCAGAACAGATGACTTGCGATATTGCCGTCAAGGCCATTGAATGTGACGATATTTCAACATTGAGCTCGACTCCACGTGGTGTCATGGATTGCAAGGGCAAGAGCGGATCCAGCTTTGTGCCTTTGATTAAATGATCCAATATGATCCAATCTATTTGTTGAAACATCTGAATGAGCGACTTGATATTTACCCATCTCAGGTTGAGTTTCTCGGCTGGCTGAAAAGCCTTGAGTGGAGTTCTCGGCCAAGATTTATTGTCATCGAGTGCGTCGCAGCATTAGCCAAGCTTCGCAAGGTGGTGCGAGAGCGTGGGACCACAGTTGTGAAAGAGCAGCTTTCTGAACTGGGCTTTTGCGGTATCTTCAAGGCTACTTGTCACTGATTGAATTTGGTTGTTATGTTCAACATTTGCATTTTGTATGCGCTGAATAGTTTGCACCCTGCAGGTTATAAACAGCAAGAATTTCGGGGTTCCACAGTCACGATCCCGTTCCTGGGGTGTCTTTGTGAGATTGGATGCTGGCTTGGGCTACTTGGCTTCAATTTCGCGGGGTTGTTTTTTCAGTGGCAGGCATTCTGCGCATGCAATACGCAGTTGAGGCACTGTGGGGATAGCATTGCACATGTCCCAGCTGGAGAAGATCTGGCGCATGATCCATGGGTGTGAAAAGCCTCCGGAATCTTTGGAGCGGATTTTGAGCAAGGGCTTGAATGCAGGCATAGAGGACCTGCACAGCACCAGTTGCAACCTGAAGGAGCCAAGCAAAAGCACACAGAAGAAAGAGAGTCTTAAACATCAAAATTTGGTGACCTTTTCTAAGGTTTTGATTGGTGGTGTCTGCTGTCAAGGGGCGATGTAGTGATGCAGTGATGCGTCAAGGGGCTCTAGGTTTAACAGTTTCCAAGGAAATGGAGAGCCTATCACTCCAACTTTGTCAAGCAGCATGACCTGAGCCCGTCCGACTTGCAGCATCCATTCTCCAGTGTCATCAAGGAACAAGGCAGTGGCATTGGATTGACAGAGCGTGAAATTGATGCCAGTGTTTTGGCTCTTGCACTGATGGGAAAGAAGAACTCCCTTGGGAAGCTGCTGGTCGCCCCAGTTGGCGACAGCTTACAATTTACGAAATTTCGTTCACAAGTGCACCCCTGCGTTTTGCCAAGCAAAAAATATTTATACTTGAAGGGGAACATGGCGACTGTGAACAAGTCTCCTGTCTTGCCGTTCCTGCTGCAGGGGCTCTCAATAGAAGAGCTTAAGATGTGCGGTCTGGACGATGGTGTTCCATTCAAGCATGCCCAGGATTTAGCTGGCAATGCGTTCACCGCAAATGTATTTGCGAGCATTTTGCTCAGCATCCTGTTGCATTACTCACATAACAGCTAGACCTGAGGGCCGTGGGGAAAAATGATGGACACAAACTTTTTTGTCACCTCTTTCACAATGCTTCGATTGGAGAACAGTGGGCCAACTGTTGTTCATTGATGTTTTTCCTGGGAGCTTTTACGGCTTAGATAACACCATGAAGAGTTCTTTGTGACAGGTTGTGACAGGTGGTAGGGACAGCAAGGTATTGACAGGCGACAGTCAGAGGACACATGTTGAACTAGGAAGTTTGGAATCTAAAAAGGACAATAGATTTGGTAAGCCTGCAACCTGCCATGACATGGTCAGTAGCTCGACTTCAACTGAGAACAGTGATGCTGGAGGCAACATTCAGCAGATTCTAGATGTTGAAGCAAAGCCAAGGGCAAAGGCAAAAACCAGAACAAAACCTGTGCGCCTTGTCCAGCGCAGCCTAGCGGACAAGGCAGCCAGTTCCCAGCAGAGTTTCCTGTTGACATTTCACCAGAAATTGGAAAAGGCAATCGAGCTTGGCAAAGGCTGCCTGTCATGTGGCCAGGACTGTTTGGAAAGGGTCAAATCATTTCGTTTGAAGTTATGTGATTGGCGACGAGAATTTCAAAGTCTCAGCTCTGATGTCCAAGATCGTGAGCTGCTGTGGATTTTTGGTCGGGGCCGCCCAGATCAAAAAGCAGTGGAACCAGTGCTGAGATCCAGGCAGCCATCTGACAGTTCATCAGCATCTACAGAGCAATCTCCAAATGAGCTGCAGCAAGTGATCAGCACGTCTACTTCTGGTAGCGACCAGGAAGTTTTGAATTTGACATACGATGATACAGATGTTCCGAATTCTCTGAGCCAATCAGGCCCTGCTTGTGCATCTGGAAATAAGCGGAAGTACACTGCACGCAAGACAAAAAGCAAGACCTTGTCAGTCCAACTTCAGGGAATCTTGTGCGAGGAGAGCTGTTTTGTTTGCGTGGGCACTGCAAAATTCTTGCTGGGAATCGGTTCCGGCCGCTATGCTAGAGTTTCTCTGGTTTGTTTGCTTATGTTTTGTTTTTTTGCTTTGGATGTGACTGTGGTGGTTTGTTGAAAACTACCATTGGGGAGCAACTTGACACTGAGGTTCTTGGAGGCCATGCGGATCAAAGATTGAAAGGAAACAGGCTTCCTCAAGCACCTCACCACGAGCAGCTGGATACATGTATGCGATTTCTTCAGCTGCGATATCACCATGATGGTGAGAGCTTGCCAGACAGATTCCATTTTGAGGAGGTGCCATCATTGCAAAGAGGACCATTTCTTCTCACATCAGTGACGGACAACAAACCTGCACCTGCAGAAAGTAGTTCCGATTCAGCTTCAAGCATGTCACAGGCTCAATGGGATGAGCAGGATGCACGGAAGCTGGCAACTTTGTCTCTCAGGCAGCTACTCACAGACACCCCTTTCAACAATTCACTGACAGGCCCAGGAGCTGGAGCAGCCCCGCGCAGATGGCTTGGCGTGGTGAAGCCCCAGATCTTGTTTGAGATGATGTTACGGTGGCACAAGGAGAATTATGCCGGAAAGAAAGCACCATCTTTTACCACTTTCCGACGTGCGCTTCAAGGATCCAAACAATTTTTGGCTTTTCGAAAATCTTCAGGGCAACATGCAGTTTGTGACCAATGCACTTGGTTCAAACGTGAGCTGAAAAGGGTGAAGGCCCTTCATTTGCGGAACAGACTCATCCAGGAATACGCGGAGCACCTCTTGCAGAACTGGCGTGACAGAGCTGCTGACAGTGCATGGACAGCATTGGCTTTTGAAACAAGAGCATTGAGTGTCTCATCCAATGTTCGAAGTCATCCGTCATCTGTCCTTGTCATCAGGTCAGACGGCTTGGACCAAGCCAAACATAAAGTTCCCAGGGCTCATGTCAAGTCCAAAACGTTTGATGAAGTTATTCGCCCAGCTTGCCATGTACAACTTATTTGGGTTCATGGTCATGGCTTCAGCCTGTCAGTGGGAGACCCCGATGTTTGCAAAGACACCTGCAACCATGTGGATGCACTGGCGAGGTGTTTGTCTTGGGTGCATGACATCACAGGGATACCCCGACAGGTATTTCTGTTGTTAGACAACACCGCTCGGGACAACAAAAACTCAAAGATGCTTCGCTTCTGGTTGAAATTGACTGCACTGGGTGTCATTGACACTTGCAATATCGGTTTCCCGATAAAAGGCCACACCCACACATGCTTGGACGCAGTGGGTGGCCAGGCAGTGACAAGATGCAGTCATGAAACTTTTGAGACGGCCCAGGAATTGGTCGAGGTTTATCAACGTTTTTTGGATGATGCTTCATTGGAAACATCTTGCTACTTCCGGAAAGCATGGAAGCACGATTCAGGCCCAGAGTGGGACAAGTGGCTGGAAGAGATACCAGTCACCCTGACTGGCCTGACAGGCCCCAAGGCTCCACACCTCTTCAGGATCTTGAAGCGAAAAATGCTGTCAATGAAAGACTTAGACAGCCTTCAATATGAATTTGCCCCAGGCCATCCAGAAGACATTCTGCTGTTATGTCATATGTTTGAGTCTTCACCAAAGCCCTTTCAAGCAGAGGTGGCAATCCGAGCAGAGTCCTTGCCAGGGCTTATTTCACGGCTCACATGGCAGCCTTCTGGAGAGCACCCTCGGAGGCATGTAGCTTGGAAGATTCGCAATGAAGTGAAAGTGAAGGCAGATGCTGCATTTGCAAAGCATCTTGAACTTGTTTTGTCTTGTTTTTTTCTTTGTCACAAAAAGAATAACTGACAGTTGACAGTTGACAGATTTTTTAGAGAGAACTGACAGTTGACTGAGGCAAGCTATCAGCCAGAAGGCCCACGCCTTCTTAACTGGATGGATCACTGGGACATTGAGACGAGAACCGCATCCAGCGCAGTATTCATTTTTGCAGCAAAGTGCATATCAGTCACAGTCACCTGTCCCTGTCAACCTGAACCCTTTTCGGCAGACCGCTCCGCGACCAATCCGCATTGTTCAAACAGATGGTTCACATCATGATGCAGCAGATGTCGAAGATGATGCAGAATGTGTCGTCATGCGAGAGAATGGCATTGAAGTGGAGCAAGACTTGCAGTGAGTTGCTGGAAACAAAGTGTAAAGCTGCAGCAGCATTTTCTTGGAGCTCCTAGTTGGAAATAAAGTTGCTGTAAACCTCACAGCTCCTAGTGTCATGTTGTTTTTTGTTTCTTCGATGATGAACCATTTTCTTGCGCAGGTTTCGGGCTACATCTGACAGTCTTCTTCTCAGCTAACTGTCTCCTGTCTAGTGGATTTTTTTGCGCCTTGCTTGTTCTCAGGTGCAAACCTTGGGTGTCACAGTCTTCTGTCACAGTCTTCTGCGAAAACGAAAAAAATCGTCTACGGGAAATTGACAGCTCAGGGGACAGGGAACGGATACTTGACAGGTGACAGAGATTGAAATCACGAGGCTATATGACAGGTGACAGGTGACAGAAATCATGAGGCAGAACTAATATATAATATATAATATATAATATATAATATATAATTATATAATAATATATAATTATATAATAATATATAATTATATATAATATATAATGTTCCTATAGGCTCAAGATATTTAATGTCTAAATGGTAGTAGTCAACCTTAGTAAAAAAAAATGATAACTGCACCTTGATGGCAAGTCAAGGGCATCTTGGCTAGGACTTTCCATACGGCTGATAACCTCTGATGGCATTACGCGGAGCACCTCTTGCAGAACTGGCGTGACTTGCATAGAGCAAATCCATTGTAGAGATCTTTTGCAGAGTCCTTGCATAGAGCTTACCATCCATGGTAGAAATGGTCCTTGCACAAAGCTTGCCATCTAACCATCCAATCCATGGTAGAGGTTTTTTTTTAACCAGAGTCCTTGCATAGAGCAAATCCATTGTAGAGATCTTTTGCAGAATCCTTGCATAGAGCTTTCCATACGTCACTTTAACCTCTGATGGCATTAAATACTTGCACCACTTGAAATGAAGACCCTGTCTGGTATTTGCAAGGGCATCTCGGCTGGAACTTTCCATATGGCTGATAACTTCCTGATGGCCTTAAGTAGCACCGTAATAATAGGAGCTTTTGGCATGCCAGGGCCATAGTGAAAGCACCAAATGCAAATGAAATACCCAAATGCCCTGGCACTGGCTTTCTCGCGACCAGCACCATGAAGGCAGACCTCGTTCTCGACACTCGACCTACCAATCCAGATCTCGTTGGTGAACTCCTTACCCTTGAGGAGCACCGGAACAAGTATCGACTATTCTACGTCATCGATACAGTGAGCCTAGTGGCCCTGCCCGATCATTTTGGAGTAACAATGCTTCTCCCGACATTCGGTATTGACGCCACTTCTTCCTCAAAAGGTCTGTGAATCGCTGCATGCTCATGGTTTTGATCCTTTGGTCCGATTCGGTTTCACTTTACGTTTCACACACTGGGACCACGTATTATGTCTCACACTATTTCAATTACACATTACCCTTGTCTCACCTCGACATTTTCCGCAGCTTTCATTCGGCAGTTCGAGCGCATTTTGACCTATTATCTCGTAACCCTTTCTACATCATGGCGTCCCAGGACCTGATCTCCCAATACAGCGCGGATATGACTGGAATTCCTCCTTCCCAACCGGATCGATCTCGCACACCTCCTCGTCATCAACATGGATGGCACCAAGCAGTACCTGCGTTCCGTGGCCCAATGCACTACGCAATGACGACCCATCGACCTTTTTGGAACCCATCCGGAATACCGCCTCCACCACCTACATCTCCATCGTTCCCAACACGCCCACCATGGACTCCACCTACGACACCTTTTCCGCCTACACCGCCCCCGTGCTCACAGACACCTCCCAACAATGCCAATTTTGCACCTCAACGCCATCCTTTCACACCGAGATCGCCGAGACCTATATGTCATCCCCGGGAGCAAATTCCACGGTCAACGAAGGATATACATGCAGACCAATTGAAATCCCACCAGTGGAGAACTGGAAACCTGATGTTGACTTCCACGACTCCAACAAGATCAATGGTTTGGACTTTCCCTCCAGAATTCGACAAAGCAGATTCTCAAGCTACAAGGACATTGAAGGGATGGATCCTTTACAAGTCCCACTCTGGAAGTTCTTGTACCAGGGCTTGCACAATACTTGGCTTCGTCGAGTTGCATACGGAAGAGAAACCTTTGTCCTTCCTTTTGACAACATAGGCACTACAGTATTTGTTGCCGAATTGGTATCACAACTGCGCACCCGCAATGTGGATTTGGACAAACTCGCTACCTTTCGAGCTCGCTCGGCAGGCCAATGTCTCAACCAGAAGGAAGCAACTCAAAACATGGCCAAAGACGTTGCTCAACTTCTCCAATCTTGGCTCCCGACTCAACCATCAGCGGACGTGGCGAGCCAACAACGCATTCTTGAACTAGAGGCAGAACTGGCCAAGGTCAAATCGGCCGGCACTACTTCACCGGGTACGGCACCTCAGGGCTCTTCGCCGGCCACGACGCCGATTGGACGCGCACTACAAGGACAACCTGCCGCCTCTACGACCTTCGACCCTTCGACTCTACTTATCTCCCCTGGCTCCGTGAACACTTGGCTCGTTGACAACCAACCCACATCATTGTCAGACACTCAATACACCAAGTGGTTGAAAGCCTTGAAGCTACCACAGCCCAAACAGGACATCCTGGAGAAGAATTTGGAAAAGGTCAATGAATGGTGGCAAAACCAACCCGATGATGCTTCAAAAACCATCCAACGCGCAAGCGTGGCCATGGGTATCGACCCCTGCAAGCACAAGGGGGCTTCCACGGATGAAGTCGTCCTCAAGGTCATGACGGTGGCGTTATTGATGCAATCCTGACTAGCAGCCTATTTGAAAGCACCTGGCTCAAAAGCAGCCAACATTATGCGAACTTTGGCCGTGGCTCATTCCTGTATTCTTGTTCTTGCACTTTTGACTCCTTTCACGTTGTCCCCTTCTGTTGATGTCTTTTTTGCTTTTCGGATGCTCCAAACGGTATTGATGGGCCAATATGTGTTATTACATCCACGGGCCAATCCGAAACTCCAAGCCTTGCTCAAAGGCACTCCGATGCAGAGTATTTTCTTTTGCAAATCCTGGGATGACTTGTCAGTCGCCCTCCAATGTTTCAAGCATCCTCAGGCGGTGTATATTCGTTTTTGCCACATTGCTAATTTTCAACCCAAGTTTTATGTTGGTTCCACGTCTTCATTTGTTTTGGACCGCGAACACTCTCGCTATCGGAAATTTCTGCAAGTGCAACAACATAAATTCGTGCTGGCCGAAGTAGCCTTACGGTTTTGGTGCAGATTTGACAATTTCTGGATGTGGTCTGTTTTCCCGATCTACACCAATAAATCCAACTTTTGGGCCTTGGAACAGGCCTTAATTCAATTGTGGCAACCTCGACTGAACACTCCGTTCATTTACCAGTTTTTCAATTGCCGAAAGGGACTCATTGCACGTACCAACTTTTCCGCCTCCCGACAATTTGGAGCATTTTCCTTGTGGCGGAAACTTCGCTGGCGATCTACACCCCATCATGTTCGACACGCTCTTCATAGTCCTCTTTTCCATCGACGAGTACAACTTTGGGAGATTATCCAGGATTTGGGCAGTAACTCCGTTCGACGCTTCCACATGGAGAAGAAACTACGATCCAACGAAATTGGAGTTCAAGGCTGCTACTTCATCCGACGTCTTGCCAACAACCTTGGAGAACCCCAAAGGTCGTACGCCGTCAATGCCATTGACCGAGCTTTGACCTTCTGGAAAGCCAAACGAGTCAGAAAACCGGTTCCTCTTCGTGCGCCTTGGCTACTATGCCCCAACTGGACTCGGGATCTTCGACGGCTGCTCACCTCCAACGTCCATCAAACTCGACATTACAACACCACATTGCAGACCCCTTCTACGGCGATTGTCTTCACAAAGTTCCCCTCGGTAATGGATAGCTTGTGCAATCACAAAGAAGCCGCTACAAAATGGGCTGATGGCGAAACCCCAAAGTGTGCATGTGATGCCTTGCGACCTCATGCCCTTCGTGTTCTCCAACCCGATCACCACCTGGTCCTGGACGGCGACAACCTACATTTCGAGGATGGCCCACACACATCCATTGCGACTGGTTCGCTTCAAAACAAAATCTTTCCACCTTCCAAAGAAATCCAGACATCGCTTCGCCTGGCTCTGCGGACGTGGACTACCCGGAACTCACTTCCTTCCTTACAAAAGTCCCATATTGATGAGCTTTGGCATCGTTCTATTCAATCCCACTACCACACACTCAACAACCACATCACTCACAAAGACATCGGCCGCTTCAAACGTCTTTTTCCAGATGCCGTCTTCCACAACGAGGACAAGCGAGCTACATCCCTACGAATCTACTGCCCCGTACTCTACTTCCAGTGCCTCACCACCACCTTCGCCGACCCGTTGGTATTTCGCAAGTTGGAGCAAAGCCCGAGTAACATCATCGAGAAGACCATCGCCGAGATCAACCGCCAATTTGGCAAAGCATACCCATGGGCACTTGGTGCTGGACGAGACCTGCCGAATGCCTATGTTCTACCCAAACGGAAGAAACAGTTCAAGGCCGGACGACCCATTGTCAGCTTCTTCACGGCACCTTTCCGACCTATGTTGAACTGCACTGCCAAGCTGATCTACAACCTTCTACCCCAAGCGTTTCCCCACAACCTGGCAAGGGGTGATGTATTTGATCTCATCAAGCTCCTCAAGGACACTGACTTTGATTCGCTCCCCACTCCACGAATACACAACCAAGATCTTGCGGGCTTTTTCACAAGCATTGACACTGACCGCTTCATCGCTAGCTGGCGACTGACCTTGCAGTTCCTCTCTGCCCTCATGAACACCGACCCCGACGAGATCATCTCCGTGAAGGCAACTCCGGGCAACAACACAGGGGACGTAGTAAAAGGCCGCACATGCCGTACACTCAATGTGACCAGGAAGATCTTCATTCGGGACATTGAACGCATCATCCTCATGTCTTTGAAGATGACTCAATTTTCCATTGGCACTACGGTTTTTGAACAAATCCGAGGATCCCCTATGGGCTCCCCACTGAGTCCAGCTTTGTGCATGATGGTTGTCGCACTGTCTGAAGAAATCTGGTACCGAACCTACCGCACCACCCTTAGCAACATGGATCTCACAGCTCGCCTCCTTCGCTATGTGGACAACAGACTGTGCTTGTCGGACCCCAGCTGGGACTACGAAATTTGCTTCGCCAATTTCCTCCACCCGGAGTTCTACGGCCATCCTATCATTTTGGAAACGGAACCGGACCAGGAGTTCTTGGGCTTTTGCATCGAGTTCGAGCCCTTTGCCCTTCGCTACAGCCCTCCACGCGACTTCAACCAGGTCATGGCGCCATTCTCCGCATCACCTTTGGCCGTCCAACTTTCAGGCTTTGTTTCACGATTATTTCTGGTCGCCAAATGCGCGCACCCTGCACATGAACGAACACGAGGTTTTGCCGCATTGCACCGTTTGTACAGATCTGCAGGTTTTACCGAGTCCGATCTTTTCGCTGCCGCCAAGCCAATTCGTCAATATTTGCACGTTTCCTCATTGTGGTAAAATCCTGAACCGTCTTGCCGCTGGCGCTTACGTTTCATTACTCACACCTTGCTGAACGTTTCACCTATTTGGACTTTATTAGAATTTATTTGATCTCGGAATAGTGCTTTTCCAGCTGGCTTACCCTCAAACTCGGCTTCATTTACTTGCTGGCCCATATTCGACGCATTGTCATGGCTTCCTCGTCTCCTACGACGTCAATTCCGATTCAAGAACCAGTGTTTCTTCAATTTCTTCATGATGTTCACCATGCTTACCTTCTACTACATCGAGCAATGGCGCTACTACCACCCACACTCATTCCCAACATCGAACCTACTCCTCTTCCCAGTACAGACGTATGGAATCAACCTGATGGGCTACGACCACATTATTCGGACCAGACCAACGCCTTCATTGACAATGCCCCCATCCCATCGCCGGATATGGCGGAGGAAGAGACACTTATGGATGAACTGGTGGAAACCCATCTCCCTGAGCCACACCAACATGTTGCTGCTCCGCCTCCTGATGTTTTACCTGCACCTTCGAAGCTTTCTACCAGAACACCATCACCGCCGAATCGCAAACAGAAAGCCAAATCCGCTCCAAAGGCGCCTGCCAAGCGTCGTCGCCGACGTGACCAATCCCGATCCCGCTCCTCGAGCCCACTGTCACTCTGGACCTCCGAAGACAAACAGAAACTACGCACTCTGAAGGCTGACGAGGAGTCTCGATTTTCATGGAAGGTGATCTCGACCAAGATGGGCAAGTCTGAGGAAGATGTTCGCTCTATGTGGAATAAGATCAAAGACAAACTTGGCTGACCAACGACATATGCAAACCAACGGAAAAAAGAACTTGCGGCACTGTATCCCAGCTTTACCAATCTTTTGACCTTCCTTCTGGGAATTTTTCTTCCCGTTAATCGTCAGAACCATGGGCGTTGTTGCCCCATTGAATTTTGACACGTCGTATCATACAACCCGCCAGCCATTTATTATGTCTCTCCGCATTCACCTAGACCGCTATTGCCAACTGCGAGCTATGTCCCACGAGAGGATCTCACCTACACGACGCTCACGCTCTCCGACACGGGCATCGTCCTCCGCTATGGGCTCTTCGTCACTTCAGCATCCACCCAATCGGACTCCGCCTTCGACACCCCACCGACCAGTTATTTTCCAATTGGACCTGAAGCCGATGCAGCAACTGGCCGTCCGCAACCCTTACTACAACATCTTGACCCCCAAGGTAGCGGGCAACCTCTCTACGGCCACCTATGAGAGCCTGTTCCAGACGTTCAAGGTGATCTACCCGGACTATGCTCGCAGTCATTTTGTTTCCGACCTCAAAACAGTAGTCACCGATATGCTGCTCCAACGATGGTCGATACACCTACCAGCTTCCGACTTCTACATGATGATTGACACCGATCAAGGAGCTCAGATGCTTGATGACCTTCCTCATTCTCTTCTGGACGTTTTGAACTGGTTTTATCCGACATGGAAAACTCACCAACATCTCGATGCCTTCACGACTCGTGAGTGTTCACCTTTGCTGCTGACACCCCATCCAGATGCACAAGACACAGGCTTCGCTGTACATGTCCAAGTAATTCCCCGTGGGCATCCATTCGTCACGGCCACCAGATATACTAAGGCGGCTGAGTGATTAGCCTTCCAGATAGATCTTGGCGATGCTCACATCTATGAGGAAAAAGGAAAACATTCGTTATGATGTCCGCCATCCTGGTTTTGGTTTTCCATGGTCTCCTTCACTTCTTTCTTTTCTTTTCCTTTTGTTGATGTTCGTTATTCATCCCGTCATCATTGACCTTTCTCATGGCTCTTTGGCTTCAGTCCAGCGTATTCCGAAACCATATGATTGTTGTTGTACACGATGACCTCCAATACGGATGATACTGCTCGATCGGCTTCACACCGTTCCCCACCTACATCCCTACATGGCCCAGTTCCACATCTACCGCCGGATGATCCTACTTCGGCATCGTATATCCCTCGCGAAGCACGAACCATCCCGACCTCGACAACTGTTCATTCCGTATTCATCAAGAAGCTGAGCTACCCGTTGTCTAACCGTCCGGATGAACTTTGGGTCGTGGAAAGGACAATTGATGGTATTGAAACGTGGAAACCTGTGGAAACCTTTCTGGAGAACATGCACCTCACCACTGATCAGGAGATTCTACGTACCACGGCTAATCATTGGCGCCGACACTATGACGTACCAATTCAATCATCATCCTCCTCCCCTACGACAACGGCTGTTCCTGTTCTACCACACCCTGAACACTCCGATGTCTATGTTTCCCAACCGTATGAAGCAATACCGGACCAACTCTATATTTTGCAGTCATGCTGGGGACGCTCTGCGCAACATCACTCTCAAGGAACTACCACCTCCTTATATTGGCCACCATGGCGGTCTACACCACCTTCGTCACCACCGGCAACATTACAACGTACTTTACATTTCACTCGGCCTACCGCCCCTCCTCAACAAGTACAAGGTCCACTGGATGCGAACGATACGGACCCGATGGATATGTCAGACTCCAGTGTGTAATACACCACATTATTTGTCGGCACCGGAAAAGAACAGTGATTTACCGTCTTTTTGTGTCCACTTACTAGGTAGACCGTTTCTCTTCAATTTTCAACACTTTGAGCTTTATTCTTTGGTCATTATCAACCTATTCTGCAGCTTGGGCTTTCCGCTTTATCTTCGACACTCGACATTAGACGCCATGGCTCATTCTTCTCGGCCCCATCCATATCGCGCTACATCCACGATTGAGACACCGCTGGGTACACGAACCATTGGATGGTTTGCTGGACATCGAGGCCTTCCTGGTGATGTAAACCCTCCTCCAAACCGACCTGTTCTTATCTTGGTTGACTTCTCTCCCCTACAGGCATTGACTCATCGCAGCGAACCTGACCGTGAACACTACATGGCTATGGCCAGCTCCAATTTCAGAAATGTTAGTGGCTACGAACTTGAGGCTCTGTTTACTTGGTCGCGTCAGATGGAACCAGTTGAAGCCGGCCTCATCCCAATTGGCGAACTACGCTTCTGTATTTCCAAAAGATTGAGGTCCCAATGGGACATCCAAATTGATCCCTCGAATTTGGAGTTTCGCTTTTGCGACCTGGACGGTGATACATTCCAAGTCTCCAATGATATGACGATCTTGCAGCTTTTGGAGGAATACCGACCTGAATGGCGACTTCGGCAGTACAATTCCCGCGAATCCTCTTTGCTCATTCCGGGTACCACACAGCCTTTTGTACTACGTGTGCAATGCTACAAAATTAGCTCCGGTGTGATCCTGCCCTGATACGCTAGCCGGCCAAAAAAGACCATGCTGCAGGGTTCTCAATTCTCCCTTGACACCTCACCAATACAAAGGATTCTTTGATTACTTTATTTGACTTTGAGCTGTGGCTTCTCCGTCGCAATTGAACCACTTGATTGAGGACTGGACTTCACTTTTATCATTATTGTGAATGTGATCATTTTGGGGATTGGCTTATATTTGCAATTCTTGATGCCTTAGCCGTTGTTGCACTATTTCTCGCATTTGTGACAGTTTCACCCATGGAACACAAACGAGACGCGACCGTGGCGGGCTTGTCTTGGCCTTCGAATCCTACCCGTGGACTCGCTCCTACCAACCCAGTTCAAGTACCAGACGCCCAGACTTCTGCACTATGTCACTCAGGCCCTCCTGACACTACCACCAACCCTACGTCGGCACCTTTGGTAACTGACAGTACGGCTCCTGACACGGGTACTATGGCCCATTCTGATACATATTCAGGACCAGCACCTCCTGGCGTCCCGTTTCCGACGGAGTCAAGTCCTGCACACAACTACCTCCATCGTGCTCAATTCTCTTCTCGCGTGGTTCACCAGATCCAATTCAAGGTCATTACCCACTCCAACAACACCAGGGTGCTATTCATTGAAGAAATCCCCTTGTTGGGGCATTCCCGATGTCGTGACCCTGAACACTACTTTTATGGTCTTTCGGGCAACTGGGAGTGGTCCCTGCGTACAGCGGACTATTGGCGACATCATTTCGAGATTCCCCTTGTACACGGACACCATCCTTTTCACAATGTGCCCATTGAGACGACATCTCCTGCAGATGAACCGAGCCTAACCACCCGGCTCCATGAATTAGCCAAAGATCTATCTGACACCTTGAAGGCTGCCACGGCATCTGGGGAACTCAATCAGACATGGGCGATGGTTGAACGCATGAGCTTCCACGATGCTATCGAAGTTCTTCTACAAGCTCCGAATTCCTCTTCTGACTGAAGTGATCGCCCGTTTGTACATTAGGTTATTACAGGTTCACTTTCACTGGTGTATTGCCGATTCCGTCAGCGAAGTTCTTCCAAAAAATCCAACCTCGCTACATGCGAGGTGTGTGTGTGTGTACCATCTGAACAGATGTAAAACTTCTTATGGGTTTTCACTAATTTGCAGGGGGGTGCAGAGCACAGTGGAGACTGCACCCAACGAAGCTATCCACTTGTGCTGGAAGCAGAGTCTGATCAACTCTGTGTACCTGCAAAATTTGGTTTCAACTGTTGATCAAGCTGTTACACTGCGTTGTTTCGAATCTACACGGTTGCCACAATCTGTATTACATGCATCAGAACCTTCCTCAGATTTTCGCCGAAACCATATCGCCGACAGTATTATGATTTTTTGACATGTTTTCGCCGAGATCATGTCGCCGACGAACCTTGGGTCATTTTGGGAAACAATCGCCGAAACATTATTTTGGATTTTCAACATGCTGGTCAAAACTCTATGGAATCTGGTTAAGACTACGTTTGACGCTATCGGATGCCCTACATCGTTTTCGAGAAGTACCTCATGTGGCTCTTTTATTCATCAAATAATTTAGGCTGGTTTGCATGTTTCAGGATTCAGTTCCTGCCGGATCATATAATGATCCATTCTTGTCTAGAGTGTGTGTGTGTGTGAACCATCTGTAAAGATGTAAAACTTCTAACTTAGCAGGGGAGTGGTGAGCAATGATGAAGTCACCACTCAACGAAGACGCTTCATCATTTGCTGTGATATGACGAGGGGACGCCTTTGTCACGTACCTGCTTTTTTTTTCCAATTTGCCAAGTTTCAATTTGTCGTCAATGGCCACCGGCTAAGCCAAGAACCGGCATGTCGGTTTTCAGTTGCATCATGACCTTCCTCAGAACTTCGATGTCAACAGATTTCAATCCACTGTACGGTTTTATACGGTTTTCGCATTCTGATTTACTGCTGACTTCGTCAGATGGAACAGTTGTTTTTTGCAAGGACAAAGAAAGAATTCTTCTACACTGCTTTTCTCGCCCAGTCATCCAATTTTTTTCCTGTCAGACTTTAGGGGATTGTTTGTGCACGCCCGATGCACTCCACAACAGTAATTCGATAAGATATTTCTGAGCAAGTGTGTCACTCATACCGTTGTCCGACAAGGTGGTATGAGCCCTTCGGGGAAAGCCTTTCCAGGCTAACAATTGACGGTAAAACGATGTCTGAATTTACACTTTTGAATTAGTAATTCGTCTAAGTAAGTGAACAGCCAGCCTTTTTTCAGGTCTCACCGGTCGATGTCGATGTGTTGAACAGCTGCCCGCTGTGCCTGGGAATCACCTCTTACTTGACCGTTGAATGCATAGTTGGAAGCCACGTTAACATCGGTTTTTTTCTCAACGTTGCTCGAGAGCTTGACAGACAAGATACATCATGACATGGATCCTTTTGGAGGCTTCAGGACATGCTTTAGGTGTGGTTTTTCTTTCTTTTGATGGTCGTTGGTGAGGTTCAATTGTGCACGTAATTCAGGGGTTGAACACGTAAGCCGTCCAGAGGGTTGTGACTTGAAAGCCGAGGGCCTTTGAGCCTTATCACGAATACTGCATGCGTTGTGGATGCATCATTTCATTAACTAGTTCCCCATGGGTCCCTTTTTTCATGTGTTCCTGCGTTCTCCTCTCTCCAGGTAGGTTTGGCCCGTTGCATGCTGAGGTTGTTGTAGGTTTTCCCCGTGTCAGGTTGGTTCAGGCGCTTCTGTCTTCCCCCTCCTCCGCTGGTCTTGTTCCGGTTTCCGTCGGCCTCCGCTTTTCTTTTCCCTTGCCTTTCCAGGGTTGCCCGTTGCGGGCTAGGTTTCATGTGTTGGTGTTTTCTCTTTCCCTCTTCTTTTGCGTTCCCCTCTTTGCGTCCTGGTTAAGTAACTTTCATCTCATTGTCATCTTCACCTCATCTTCATTTCCCTTCCTCTTCATTTTCATCTCATTGTCGGGACCTTAATTTCCCACCCTCCTGCGGGAGGGTGTGTGTGTGAACCATCTGTAAAGATGTAAAACTTCTAACTTAGCAGGGGAGTGGTGAGCAATGATGAAGTCACCACTCAACGAAGACGCTTCATCATTTGCTGTGATATGACGAGGAGACGCCTTTGTCACGTACCTGCTTTTTTTTCCCATTTGCCAAGTTTCAATTTGTCGTCAATGGCCACCGGCTAAGCCAAGAACCGGCATGTCGGTTTTCAGTTGCATCATGACCTTCCTCAGAACTTCGATGTCAACAGATTTCAATCCACTGTACGGTTTTATACGGTTTTCGCATTCTGATTTACTGCTGACTTCGTCAGATGGAACAGTTGTTTTTTGCAAGGACAAAGAAAGAATTCTTCTACACTGCTTTTCTCGCCCAGTCATCCAATTTTTTTCCTGTCAGACTTTAGGGGATTGTTTGTGCACGCCCGATGCACTCCACAACAGTAATTCGATAAGATATTTCTGAGCAAGTGTGTGTGTCGAGTCGTGTCGGGTTATCCTTGTACTTCTTGGTGTTCTTGTTGTTCTTGGTGTTGTTTTTTTTGTTTTTGTTGTTGTTGTTCTTGTTCCTGTTCTTGCTCTTGTTCTTGTTCTTGTAGCCCGAGAAGAGCCCTTATCAACGCCAACGGGCTGCACGGGCTCTACGGGCTCTACGGGCTCTACGGGCTCTACGGGCTCTACGGGCTCTACGGGCCCGGGCCCTTACGGGCCCTTACGGGCCCTTACGGGCCCTTACCGGCTCTACGGGCTCTACGGGCTCTTCGGGCCCTAGCTCTACGGGCCCTACGGGCTCTACGGGCTCTATGGGCTCTGCGGGCTCTACGGGCTCTGTGGGCTCTATGGGCTCTGCGGGTCCTACGGGCACTACGGGCCCTGCGGGCCCTGCGGGCCTTGCGATTACAGACCTCATACATGGGGATAAAAAGACCTTATAACTTATGATACTTGAACAAGGATGGAAAGACTCGAACGTACTACTTGAACAAGGATGGAACGATTAGAACTTATTGGGTTTAATACTATTGTATGGAGAAAATCGGGTGCACTAGTACTTAACAATACTAAGTACCCGGCTCTTTATATATAGATTATGTATTTATAAAAATATACACATATCTAACCGTACACACACACATACATACATACATACATACATACATACATACATACATACATACATACATACATACATACATACATACATACATACATACATACATACATTAGTTACTTTAATTACATTCATTAAAAACATACATTAATTACATACATTAATTACATACATTAATTACATACATACATTACATACATACATTACATACATTACATACATTACATACATTACATACATTACATACATACATACATACATACATTACATTACATTACATTACGTTACGTTACATTACATTACACTACACTACATTACATTACATTACATACATACATGCATACATACATACACACATGCATGCATGCATGCATGCATGCATGCATACATTACATACATGCATGCATACATACATACCTACCTACATACATACATACTACACCTACATACATACCTACATACCTACATACCTACCTACATACCTACATACCTACACACCTACATACCTACATACCTACATACACACAGACAGACATTTACATTACATTACATTACATT